>VUQS01031569.1:0-52854 GCA_015108495.1 Heterochromis multidens | reverse complement strand
GCCCCGCTTTTGTGTGTGTGTGTGTGTGTGTGTGTGTGTGTGTGTGTGTGTGTGTGTGTGTGTGTGTGTGTGTGTGTCAGGTTTCAGTCAGTAGAGTGGATGCCAGCAGAGTGATTAAGGCTGCATAGCGTCCCAGAGAATCTGACTAAAGCTGTGGTCTCTGCACTGCATCGGCACTTCAAAGACTGGGTTGAGTAAAATGCTCCAATGCAGATATTCAACATTCAATATTTTAAAAAGACAAAAAGTATGTTACATTTGAAATTAATTCCTGCACCAAAGCTAACAGGAGTCAGGTTTTCTGCTAAACTTGGAATCTTAAATAACGTAATACTTGCAGAACACTTAATGACGCAATGTTTTATCCGGTAATGATTTGTAAGTGTGACAAGGTTTTATGTTTTTTTTCTTCCTTTAGATACAGCTTAGATTTTATTATCATTGAAATGACAGGTTTGCATTTCAGTTATAGTGGCAACAAAACATTATCAATCGTAGTCTGTACAATAAATTTGCATTTTGCAAGTAGAAAATATTCTGTTATTCTCCAGTAATCATTATCGGTATGCAATCAAAGCTGCATCGTTCTTGACCTGAACTTCAAAGGCAAGCTGGCACACAGAAGGTGGGGGCGGTGGTGGAAGGGTGGGGGGCAACAGCTGCCGCTGAGGTCATCCAGGCAAGCAGCTGCTGCCCCCTTCTCCCCTCCCTCATTCACTGTCCCTTTCACTCACTTCGCATATGCACACACACACACATTCGTGCTATGCACAATTAATTGGCCAAATCTATGTAAATCATATGTTTGTCATTCTCATTGAGCAGTGAGAACCAATCCTTTGAATTAAAATATCAAGAATTTGGAATAAGATCCTTTCTTTTATAACATTTCTTTTTGAGAAAAAAGTCCCGCCTACAGCAATGTCAACCAAATCAACACACATATGTAAATTTAAAACTGTATATTAGAGTTTTATGCATCTTTGACGGTATTTCTCAAGCTGGCAGTCACTGTCACAGCTTAAGTCCCACAATCTTCATTAAGATATGAAGGTTACAGTCTGTCGCTTGTTATATTGTTTGGTTGTTTAATTAGAATTTTTCTAGATTACTAGGAGCTTCTGGCTTTTTGAGTTGAAGTCTTCACTTAAAACTGAGTGAACTCCTTCTGATTGCAAAAACTACCAGACAAGACAGGCATAAAAAAACAAAAACAAAAAACTGTGAACTCCAGCTGTTGAGGACAACTGTTCAGACAATTGAACGCACCAAATGAGCTTCAGACATTTACTTCTGACTTTGCATACAGATGCTATATTTTAGGATCTCTAATTAACTTTCAAAGTGAATTTTCATGCCAAATGTAGAAGTAATTCAGGGGGAAAAATGACAGTCCCCAAAGTGCTTAATGTTTCCATAAAATCTCAGAATACTCCAGACTAACATACAGAACTGTGCAAAAGTATCATTTTTTTTTTACTTGGCTTCCTAGGAGCCAGACTTTCTTGGAATTTCCAAAGTGGTCTTTCAGAGTTTTTTCTTTAATTTTTACCAAACAGGCAACTTGGCCAAGAACCAAATTTAAGTTGAACTTTAAGTTATATTTTTAGGCACTTTAGCTACTAGCAGCCTGTCACAAAAACACTTAATTTGTTCTCAATTCTTTAGTTGAATCGATGAAAAATGCCAAAGGTGGCACAGTTTGGCAGGCTTAAAATTGTATTTTTGTACCAACAAGGTGATTCCCAAACAGCTATTAGCCGAAAACTTGGCATATCTCGTCATGCTGTGCAGTGTCCTTCAAAATCTTGAGGAAACTGGACAAGTGGAGGACAAAAGAAGTAGCAGGCCTAAAACCCTATCTACACCAGATGAACAGTATCTGAAAGTCATGTTTGTAGGAAATAGGAAAAAAATCCAGCAAAGTCCTGGCACAAGACCTGAGAGATGCATCTGGCCCTTCTGTTGATCCATCTACTGTTCACTGAACCCTCATCAGAAATGGTCTCAGTGGAAAGGTGGCTGTCAAGAAGCCATTCTTAAGGAAGAGATCTTGGAGATCTTGTAAAAATTGATGGAATTATGAATGCACAAAAGTACCGCCAGATTTTGATCTACCATCCAATACCATCTGGAAAGCATCTAACTGTCAATGGCTTCATTTCTTAGCATGACAACGATCCCAGACACACAGTAGAACACTGTCATGGATTGGCCTCCCCAGAGCCTGGACATCAACATTGAAGCAGTGAGGGATGTTCTTGGCAGAGGACGGAACAAAACACAGCCGACATCCAAAGAAGAGCACTGACTGTCCTTCAAGAAGCCTTGAGAAGTATTCCTGAAGACTACTTAAAAAAATTACATCAAAGCTTGCCTGAGATAGTACAGGCTATTTTGAAGAATAAAAGTCATACCAAATATTAACTTTCAAGCTCATTAGAGTTGTACAGACTCTGTTTTTTCCTCAAATGGTTTTTCTTTTCATTTGTGTGTATTCATATGTTTCAATAAATCCCTAGTTATGTTACAATAATTTCCTAGTAAAATATAAAGAAATCTGGGGTGGCTTGAGACTTTTGTACAGTACTGTACATTCCAGTCTGAATTTCCCTTAGAAGACTCCTAAATGTAATTAATTAAAAATCCAGATAGGTCAATATAACTTTTGTATATTACCAAAAGAAAATAATCAGGACTCGCAGACTATATACTGCAGTCTACAATACTTTGTGGTCTACCAGATAAACCCTTAGAGATGACCCTGCCCTGTAATCTGAACCGGGAATCATGTGACAGCATCTCCTTGGAGAGACAGTTAGCACTGAAACCAGTGATTTCATAGCTGGGTCAATCTGCATTGGTAATGATGCTCAAAGCATGGAGTGGTAGATGTGTGCATGCCTCTGTGTGCCTTTACCTGTGTTTTTATATCATGTACTTTTGTTTTCTGCTGCTTTTTTGGGGGTTCTCTCACGGCTTTATTTCCTTGCTTCCACCACACATCCTCTTTCCTTTCATCTCCCCTCCTGTGTGGTCCTGTGTTAATTATCTTATGACCGGTCTGTTTCACAGTAATGAGCCCACACCTGCATCTTATTGTATTTCCTCTCAATTTCTAACCAAAAGTATCATTTAACACCTTTTTCCTATTAGCACCCAATATCAGCCCTCATTCCTCCTTCCCCAGTCAGCTGGCTCATTTTCCTCCAACCACGTTTAATTTGTATCAATATTTTCACAGTTTCCTATTTTCCCCAGATGTTTTAGCATTCGATTGCTGTAAAACACCCGCTGTACTCTGCCTCAATGGTTGGAAGAGATGGGGAGGCATTTTGTGAAGGCAGGCTTTTGTTGATGTGGGGAAATTAGAAGATTCTTTGAAAGGTTTGTTCTTTTATTGTGTGTAAGTTGGAAAATGTTTGTAACTAAAATGCGCGCATGTGTGTATGTGAGTGTGTGGTTGTTTATTTGAGGACTTGCGTATGTGCGTATGTTCATGCGTCGTTGTGAGAAGATTTATTGGACCACCAGTAAAGTGAAACCAAAAAAGATTTTTTTTTTCTGCTCTACAAACCTCAGTGACCTTCAAAAAACTGAGAAAGCAAGGCAGCCTCCTCTTTCGTACTCCCACAGTCTTTCCATGGTGTTTTTTTCTTTTTTGCTCTCCTTTATTCACTCTTTCTTTCACTGTCTGTCTTTTCATATTGTTTGAAATTCAGATATTATTTTTTTTTCTTTCTAGAGCAATGAATGATAGAAAATTTATAGTTCAAACCAGATGTGATGACAATGAAAGCGTGTCTGGAGCAAAGTTGGGAAACTGTGCATAAAAAGGAAGGAAGGAAATGGTTTGGAGTCGTGTGTATGTGTGTGCAGGCTTGCATTTAGGCGTGCTTTCAGTGCATGTGTGCATAAAAATGCGGCTTTGAGTTTTAATGAGCGCGTGCGTGTGTGTGTCAGTGTGCATATGCAGGTCTATTCACAAGTGGGTGACATGATGATTTGTGGTGGTTTAAGAGCTCAACCGTAGCAGCTGACATAATTGGAGAACAAAGAGCAAAGACAGGCAGAGAAAGATATCAAACCTAGACCTAATGCATGTTTGAATAAATAAGGTTGTACATGATTTATGTTCATCAAGCAGTGGCTACGTAATGAAGACTGAAGTAAGAAAAATTGAATCACAAAATTAAAGATGACAAATGGCAAAAACCAAAGCAGGACTTGGAAGAGAATTGTTTTAGAAAATTATTGTATAGTTTCTTAAATCAAATTCTGTGGTTTTATGCTACGATTAGCCCACTAACAGTAGTGAACTCCTGACATCACACAGCTCAGCCCTGTTTGCCATGAAACTTCAATGTGATATTGGACACAGAATAAATGGTTTCACATTGTTGCTTCAGACTGCTTGTTTCCTTGTAGGACTGCACTTCTTTGACAGCAAATTTAACTCATTTTTGCAGGTTTAATCTTTCTTCATTGAACTGCATTGCATGTGTGAGACTGCAGCTGTCTTCCGGCCAGAAGCTAACACTTGATATCACATTGCAGACCAACATCATCTTGCCATCCATCAGTTTCTCCATCGTGATGCCCCCTCTTATTTTGTGTTCTCAAATTTCTGATTTTTTAATTGAGATATCTGGTGCCTCATCTGGAGAGGATGTAGGGGTAGCCAAGGTTTGCAGCCTAATTGGTATGAGTCACACACAAAGAGAGAAAAGTGTCTGTGATTGCACAGAGCTTAAAATGAATCTCAAATAACCCAGTGTCTTTCACACGCTACCTCATCCACCTACTTGACAAACATACCAATTCTGATCAGGTTAGTTGGTGTTCATTTTAGCATTTGAGGCCTTACAGGGAGTATTTTCGAGGTTCTCAGTAAAGAGTGCAGAACATAAAAAAGCTGTCATTTTAAAACAGATCCCAGAAATCATCAAGTGGTTTAGCCCCCCTCCTCTTGAACTTAAAGCTGCCTTACTTTCAGGGGATCAGATTCCAGGAGAAGTTCCCTTCCTTTGTCTCTCCTTATGGAAGAGCATACAAATTTATTAGAGAAGTTCTCAAAGTCTCAACTGCACTGTATGGATGGTACTGTTATTTATTTTTTCACTATAGGAATGTTTAAAATGTGTATTAAAAATCAGAGATAAGTTACACTGTGTTTGTGTCTTTGCATTTAAAGAGGAAAATGATATGAGCTTATGCTTGATTTTGCTAACAGTTGCAGAAAGTTAGGGCAGATTTGAGTGTATGTGCGCCTGTTTCTTCGCCTGTCACAGTCATTTTGTGCGGTTCCGCATCAGATTTGTTCTGTTCTCTTTGGTCCTGCTTTTGTTACAACATGCCGCCCTTACAGTGAAGTAGACAAAGCTGTTGCTCCGGAAATCAGGGTGGCACTGTGGAGATGTAAACATGCTGGTGTGTATGCGTGCATGTGTGTGTTCAGGCAGATACGACACAGCAGAAAGTACGGGTTCAGGTTTCAAAAGCTGTTTACCACCTTGTTGTTTGTTGTAAAGATAAACATTAAGATGCACATGGATATATTTACTTTACTTTTTTGCATATACATATCAACAAGACGGGACAGGAAAATATTTGTCCAATCCCTCACATGCACATGTCAGCGACAAATGTGGACAAAATACAGATGCACACCAACATCAACACAATCGCACACTCCTCAGGGGCCCCAGCCTCCATTTCATGCTTGTCTGTCCCACATCCTCTTGTTCTGCCTCGTTTCACTTCCAGCAAAGAGGAGGAAAGAAGATGGACATGAGGGAGACACAGCAAAAGAAAACAAAGACATCAACAAGGCCGGAGAATAAAAGAGAACAATAAAAACTATGGAAGTCTTGAAAAACTATGTCTTAACAGGTTGAGATGTCACACATGCATTCAAAGCATTGTAGGGATAAGGAGAGTTGTATCTACTGCATCTGCGTTTACCTGACACAGAGGTGGTCTGTGGAAAATGTAGCGTAATAACGCAACAACCACCATTATCATGGGCCATGAATAGTTATCTTTCTTACCTTCTCATCAAAACTACATCTAAATTTTCTCATACTCACCTTCTGTCTGCTTTTTCTCTCTGTGCTTTTCTCATCCACCTCAAATATCCTTCTTGTATTTCTTTCACAACCCTCCTGCAGTTGGATTCCTTCAGCATTACCAGTCAAGAGGAGACGTCTTTTCTCTTGAGCGTCTTTCACCTCCTTGTTCTTTTGCCTCCTGTTTGCCTTCATGCTCCATTAACGTGTGTGTGTGTGTGTGTGTGTGTGTGTGTGAGTGTGAGTGCATATGGCTTTTTCTCTACTGATTGTACGCCAAGTAAAGCTCTCACAGACCCCTAATGGGTCTTAAATACCCTGTGCTAGCTTTGACTTCAATTCTCCGCACTAGATGCCATCTGTCAGTCAACAAGCCTTTTTCTCGAGGCCCAAGTGGTGACTCATTTTGAGGAGAAAATCCACCCGAAAACTGAAGCGAAGCACACGTTTCATATGATTATGGTGATTAACTGAAGGTTGAAATCTCTTAAATTACAGTTTTTCCTCTATGAAATCCTCCTGTTCCTCTCACTGTCGTGTGTCAGAGTTGGATTGAAATTTAGGGAAAATTGACATCTGCTTCTAGTTTCCCACTTGTTACTACTAATATAGTTATCATTAGTATTATAAGCAAAATGTACATTGGTATCAACAGTAAAAGTAGTCAAAATTCAGAAAAATCATTTTACTTTTATACACAAGCCATCTACAACCATAAAACTACTTTCAGGTGAAGAGAATAACATTGATCACCATGTTACAAAGCAGCGTTCTGCTGGAAACCATCTGGCTTTCACGTGGATGTTACTTTGAAAAGTACGATCTACTTGATTGTGGAAGACTAAACAATGTCACTACCCAGCGATCTCCCCCAGCAGTAACAGCTCAAGAAATTTCAGAGACCAAGGCATGGAACAGGCCTCCAGATTTCACAGATCTCAGTCAAATCAAGAATGTGTTCCCCGAACAAGCAGATCCACAGGAGCCAAAGTATCCATCCTAACTGCTCAAGGGGGACCTACACAGTATTAGTCAGCTAGTTTTAATGTTGTGGTTGATTGGTGTATATTGTATTAATGTGTTATTGTTGGGTTATCAGGTGAGAGCCATGGCACAGATGTTATCTGTACGCTTGCCAGAAAGATTAATGGGTTGGGCAAAACCATTAAACTTTAGTGCAGGTAGCTTTCAAATTTTTTTTTAAATTGTTCTGATCACCCTTCATGTTGCTCATGTATTAATATTAGTGTAACATTTTAATGCTGTATTACATTGAGGTACCTCTTTTTTTAAGTCAATGAATCATATTTTAGAAACTTATTATGTTTTGTATATAAACTTTGTCTTAATCTATAAAATACTAGCAAAAACATCTATTAAGTAAAGGCAGTACAGCAGTAGTATTGCACAGTATTTGTGTATTACTGGTACTCCACCACTACATATCCTCTCCATAGTGCTCTTTGCTCTATTCTGTGCTCTTTGACTTTAGCTTCATTTACCAGCTGTTTAAAAACTCTAAAGCAAATGTATTTTCACCCTGGGTTTCACCAGCAACTCTCTCATAGCTAAAATGAGGTGTAATGTTACCTCTCTGTGTGTTTTGGCACAGCAGCATCCCTTGAGTGAAAAATATAAGACTAATAAGAAATGTAGCAGGATTTTACATGTATCATTTGGTGCCCTATTATGCATATCTTGAAGTACACTCTGTTCACAGATATGGGTAAAACAATGTGACACTGAAAATTTGAGAATGTGGGACGCTTTAAAGTATCTCAGTTCAGACAGACAGTTCAACAGTGGCAGAAGATGGGAGAAATGGAAAGGCAGAGAGGGTGAGGGCATATTGGCAAAGGCAGTTATAGGTGAATGAAAGCATGCACGCATGAGTGGAGAAAACATAATTGTAGAAACTGAGTTTGATGAGCGAGAGAGTGCAGAAGTAAGGTTATAGCTCTTTAAAAAAAAGTCTTAAAAGGAAACTTGTTTATTTATTTAAAAGTAAGCCCATAATTGGTAATAAAATGTTTTCTATCTAACCCTATCTTTCATCTTGTTTTCCAGACAAGTCAAAATATTTGTCAAAATCTATATTTTTTTTAATTAATTTACAGAACACATATCGCATTAACTTCATGCAGAACTAAATAGCAGAACCATATCTTGTTTTTCTGGTGGGATGTTGAGAGTAAGTGCGCTGTCTGCTTCCAATGACCACCAATGGCTAATGGCTACCAGACAATAGAAACTAAGTAGTGCATTTGTGCAGGAACCCAACATGATGGAGAAACACAGCGACGTCGCACAGTGTTCCCAAGCAATGAATTTGCCCACACATTGCCATACAATTCTGATAAGACAGTCTACAAAAGCAAGTTTTTGACGCATAGTTTTGATACATATTGTTGGTATATCTGAGGTCAGATTATGGCAGGGGGCTACCAGCACAAGCTTTTAATGTTGAACGAGAGCTTCAGCCAAATCACAAAAGCCAAACTGCTTTCCCTAACCCTAAATAATGTTTTTATTCAGTTTTGCTCATTATAAAGTCCTAAATTTTCTTCCAGAGTCTTTAAAATTCTTAAATCTAACTGACTTTAAGTATAGGAACCAGGGATTATTGTTTGACAAAATATCTAAATTTAAGATGTACTTGCTTTACTAGGTTTTTCCGCAGTCATAGAAGCTTAAAGGGGAAATCTTAACCTCTTAACTTTGAACAGAAGGTAAATGTCATCATAATTACTGATTTAATATTTAAAGTATTTTAAATGGATTGAGCTAAACCTTACCAAAACGTACCAAATGTCTATTCAGATTCATAATCCATAATACTTGTTCTAGTCATAAGATGCTTTATTTGCTTCTAATACAAAACTTCAGGGGTCAGCACTAGTATGCTAGTAAATTTTCAATCACTGTCCGTCCTGGACATCAGGCACTATGATTACATTTTAGCAACTTGTAAAAAGGATAAACTTAGGCAAATTCATACATTTTTATCAAACAGATAATAAATTTAAGGATCATAGGCAGCTGTTAAAGAATCAACAAGTTAAGATGTGAGCAGGTAATCAAGCAGGGAGAGCTCGGAGCAATTGTAAAAGGCATCAACAAAGCCTCTCAAAGAGAGCTGAGTGTCTCTCAAAGAGACTCTCACTGTTTCCAGAGTGGGTGCTTATGGGAGATGTGTCCTGCACCCCCATCACTTAGCAGCCAACCACTGCCACTCCAAAACCTCACCCCACCTGCAAATGAAAGCAAACAAGGTGCTTCAGAGTCCCTCTCTGCATAACTTGCAGTTCGTCACACACAGCAACAACGACGCTACAATCTCACAACAGTGGGGTTAACCTCTCCAAAAAAACTAATTGGTGAAGTCTCTCACACACACACACACACTGCAAATGACTGGGAGGAGGGGAGGATAGAGGAGAGGAGGCAAGAAGAAGGGAGGATATGAAGGATTAAGAAAGCGGTGGGAGTAGTACGACAGATAAATAACATGTAATATGTCAAATAAATCTGTAAATAATGTAATCTAATGTAAAAGTTATATAATATTTGGATAATAGTATATCAGTGGGTATTGTTTAAGCAGGCAAAACTTTAAATTGCTGTAGACAGCTGTAAACAGGAAATATACTAAAACAGGATATTTTCCATTTAAAAATACTTAGACATGTGATGAGCTATGTGATGTGAGTCAAATACTGGTCAGAACAAAAAAAAAAGATTCAGAAAGTTTTACAAAGAAGGAAGGAAAGGGAAGTGAATGAGTGAGTGTGAGTATTCGTGTCTGATCAGAGGAGTTAGCAGGGGAGCTGAACTTCTGAATAGACAGCTTAGTGGCCATTATATGGTCTAGAGGATTAGTCCTGTTAACTATTGTTACCCTCAGGAGGTAGTGGCACATACACACACACACACACACACACACACACACGCATGCATGCAGACATACATACACATATGCATTTTTTTTCCTTTTCATACATAGTTTTATATACTTTATTATTTTTCTGTCATACTGATAGACATAGACTGATGCACCCATAACCTAAACACCAAAAACACACAAGTGCCATACGCCCCCCAGCCCACCCCTGCCCTGTAACTCCATAATAGGCCAGTCTATTGACAGACCTGCTTGTTCGCTGAAGGAGTCTTTTCTCATTAAGGCCGGGATTTTGTCGCTGGCCCTGTAGGCTCCATTGTCCACTTAGAGCGAGTTATTAGGCCTTCCCTCTGTAACAACCCCCGTCCTGAATAGACCTGAGAGGAGTGGAGGGCCTACGAAGGGCAGAACAGGGTCTGGCAATTAGCAAAGACATGTTTGAAGAGAAAAGGGAGGGGAAGAATGGGGAAATCAGGGAGAAAGAGGGAGCAGACCTGCGCTACAAAAAGCTTTCTTTTGAAGTTTTAGAAACTTTTGTCTGCTTTTGCTGCTTTCGCTGTTGTGCTGTCATCAAAGCCAAAGACAGGTTCTTCAGCACACACCATCCCTCCTCCTCTCCCCTTACCCTCTGTTCTTTTCTGTTCTTCTCTCGTTTGTTACTCTTCTCCTTCAAAATGCATTTGTGTCCGTGCTGAAAGACTCTGTATCTTCTGCATTCACTTTGATGTCTTAATGACAACATGAAGAGCAAATTATTCTCAGAGATTCCCCCTTTATTCTCCTTTTGTCACTCTTCAGATTCCAGCAGTTACATCTGGCTTTTCCAGATGTCACTACATTGACAGCAAGCAGACAGGATGCAGCAGAACAACTCACATTTAGCTGAATAAAAAGCAGCAGGCATGGAAAAACTTGTTCCACTTATCAAAATGTTTATCACAGTTTCAGCTATGTATCTCAAAGCTGGTGTTCTATCTGGATTTGATAAAGCCCTGTTGACTAGTCACTGTTCTCTTGTCGTGTGGTTATAGATATGTAGTCTAAACAGTTTTAAAGCTGCCTCTATTTCATATCTAAGCTCCAGGAAGTTTGATTAAATGCTTTATCTTGTGTATTTCTAAACGTTCAACATAGCTGGGATGAAATAAGCAGAGAAAAAATATGATTACCGAAAATTACTGCAGACAGAAATATATTAAGAAATTATATGTAATTTGAAACAGATAACGTCACCGTTAAACAAGAAATGAGCTCCAACAGACGGGTTTTGTTCCGAGCCATCAGGTGTGCGTCTGCATGTAGTTACTTGCATAATTTTGCGGCATTCCACCGCATTATATTTCACCAAAATGCATGCGCAATACACTTCCTCTGTGTTCTCTGGATAAGGTGTGTGTGTAGTTTTCCCCATGGTTCCTAGGCAAATACAGCAGTGGTTCTACGGCGCCTCTGCTATCAGCCTCAAGTTTGATCAGTGTGACAGCATCCTGAAAACTGATACACTCACACAAAATCACATGCACACAGTCTGTGGCCACGTCCTCAAGCATCTCTCCACATTGCTCTTTTCTAAACCTATCTGCATTTTAATGAGTATATGATATTTGGAGATCTAACCTCTTTGTCAGGTCCCTTTTTTTTTCCATCTAAAGTTCCAAATTTCATTCTGTTTTATTCTGTGCTTATCCCTTTGTGGTTGTTTATGTATTAAGCACACTGAATTCAGCGCCTTGACACAAGATTATCCATGGTTGCAATCGAGCCCAATATTCTTGGACAGTTTCTCTGCATGTGAGCGCTACATCTCAACATTCATCCGATTTAAGCTGTTGCGATTCTTCTTGACCAAAAGAATAGTGACTAGTAGCTATAAGGTAAAACAGAAGTAAGAATATTAAAGAGAATGGAGGGTATGTTACTGCTGTCAGACATTTCGTTAAACGATTTAAACAAGCCACGAAGTTAAATCCCTGTCAACCCATCAGACCCTTTTCCCTTTACTGTACTAGTGCTGGTTTGCTGCATCCAAAGTGGCCATGTTAATAGTGGAGAAAGTGAGAGACAGGCAGCTGTAGGGGTCAACATTAAAAATGATCAGTCTCACAGCCTTCTAGTCGATCATTTACACTCCCCTGTCTTCTTACTCATTTGTTCTGTCACTGATTCTTATCAGTCACCTGCAGCATGACTTCAGACACTCCATTATGTAGAAAAGACAGCAGTCTCGACATACTGCATCGATTGAATCACAGAGAATGGCTGTTTATGTGTCCTTCAGTCATTCCCAGGCTTCCAGCAGTGTCACCTAGTGCCCATGTTGTTCATTCTGGTTTTACTTGTTGTTAGCAGGCTTCATTCACAATCAAAGAAATATGGAACTTTTTTTTTTTACTTTAAAGTGCATGTCAATATGTATTTAATAGGGCCTGGGATACACTGTGTACTTGGACCAGACACAGAAATAAATGCAATTATCTTCTCTACTAAAATGTTCTCTAGGGGAATAAAATATGACAGTTTGAGGTGAGCAACAAAGCATCCAACTGGGTGCAGACAAAAAGTTGCATTGTTATTAATCCACAAACACCTCTGAGTAACATGAATGACTGTTGAACAAAGCAGGAATTGGTGTGAGTCATGTTGAAACATGGCCCAGCGGCGCATCATGATGTGAGGGTTAGTTTTACATTGTTGTAAATAGTTGTTCATCAAAGACATCCTCTCAGCATGTAGCCTCACACAGCAGAGCATGCCAGCAACTTTGAAGTTCAACAAGACAACCGCATATTGTCAGCACATACGCAATTAAACGCATACACAACAGCATGCGAACGCACGTTGGAACACCTAATGAGCACCCGTGCAGAAACAGTGATACATGCAAGTTTGTGCAAAGTTAACAAGCTCATCCACACACTTGTGGCATATTCACACTCAACAGGTTCAGCATTCGCTTTGAAGTGTGGCTGGTTTCAAGGCCTGTTACATTCCAGCACGGATCACAGTGGAGTTCAGCACTGAGCAGAACAGTGATACACAGACCTGGGTCTATGTTAGCCACTAGTAGTTCTTAGGTTTTTAGATTTTTCAAATTACTACACTTATCATGAGAACACCAGTTCAGTGGGGTTTACTGCTTTGTGGTGGGTTAGGAGATGTCAAGTAAGGCCCCAGTCACACAGGCTTAGAGACCCACTGGCGACTGCCTGGCAACAACCAATCACTAGTAAAAAGTTGTATTCCACGATCGGTTGGTGGTGGCAGGAGGTTGCTGGCTGTTGCTGGGTGAAATTCGTTGCAAAGAGGTATAAACTGCTACACCAAAAACCTCATTTCGGTTGCTTTGGTCACCCACAGTTTGTATGGAAATCGCTGACAAACACTCACCAACTACTGGAACTTTGAAAAGTACGACTCACACTGGAAAAAGACTGTTCAGCTTCAAAGTTAATATGATGCTTCAAAAGTAAGGCATAAGTTTTACTTTGAAGGCAGATCTTCTCCGTTTCTGGTTTGCATTGCACTTTCTCATCTTTCACTACTGCTCAGTAGTTTGTTAGCGAGTTTTTGCAGACAAGTTGGCATCTTCCATGCAAACTACAGGCGACAGCGGCAATCTGCTAGCAACCACAGCAATCAAAAAGAAGCTTTTGGTGCAGCACCCTCTTTGCAACCGATTTCACCCAGCAACAGCAAGCAACCTCCAGCAACCTCTGACCAACTGGTCAGGAAATGCAGTAGAGGTTGCCACGGACCAGTCTGTAGGCTTGTGTAACTCAGGCCTAATCTGCCACATATGTTAGTCTTTATAATTTAATTGTGAAATCATAACTTGTACATATTTACATTTCTGCAAATACAAGGTGCAATCAGAAAATCCATGACTCAGCCCATGAAAAACAAAAATCTGATCTAAATCCTCTTCGGATCATCTCCTTGTGCACCTTTGCAGTGCCTTTCATTCATATTATTTGTATATCACTTTCTGGAACTTCTGACCACTTAATGACCTTAAAAGTTCTGTAAAATAAAAACAAAAAAAGATGAGCTGTTCCTGAAATTGCAAAGTGATTTTTTTGCTTCTTATGGAAGAAATGGAATGAAAACAAATGCGCTCAGAAAGGTCAACATTTATTAACAGACAAGTCCTATGGGAAGTAGAAGGTGAGATTTGGGAGAAAATTCAGGTAGAGATATTGTTTTCAGCCCTCTCATGGCCCCTTAGGAGCCGTGTTTGCACCTATTGCCTGTTATGAAAATGAATTAAACAATGTAAGAAGAGAAAAAGGATAATTGGGGACAAAACCTTTGCTAATGAGCAGATATTTGACTGGAATATAATTTGATACAGGACAAAGCAGGGTGGGCGAGCAAGAGAATGATTGAGAGTTCAAAGTGCTGAGCCGAGGCTGTCGGTGTGTGTTTCAAAGGCGGCACGTGGCGATGGATGTGAGAGATTCGTTAATTCAGCAGAGCACAGCACTGCCTTGAAGTTTACTAGGGTTACACACGCAGCAGCTGGACGGACACACAGTCTCAAAAACATACACAAGCAGGTACAAATGCTGTCCACACGTGGACATAAAAGACAGCGCATGTATCCTCACAGACGCACACATACATAAATAAAGGCAGATGCACTAATTACAAGTTTAGCACACTCACAGATGCAGGTAGATTCATGCATAAATACAAACACGTGGGTTCAGAAACAACAAATATGTTTGTAGAACATGTACTTACTTCATTAAATGGCTCATTTGCTGTCAGATTACTTTTTTAGCTTTTTAAGGCAGCATGGCAGTTTAACACAGATTCAAGGATCACAAGCACATTAATGTTGTTTTAGCATCCTTCATCCTTAAGGAACTGCTGCAGCATTTCTGCCCCCTGCTGAGCAGCAGGTTCATCACTTGGCAGGGAAGCAATATTTTATTGATGGGGACATCATCTATTTTTGGGAGATGACAGTTGTTTTACGAGCCAGGATGATTTGAGGCTGGAGCAAATTACTAAATATATCTGACTTGCTGCAACTTTAAGAGCCAGTGCACTTTCTGCATCCTATCAGATCATATAGCTCACTGTCTATTTAAGTTATTGGTTTACAGTGTATTTTAAAGCAATGTCCCAAACTACATTACGTTTTTGTTTCTTTGGTTTGTTTGTTTTGTTTCAAATAGAACAGTTGGTGAAGTCAGTGGTCACAATAATTAATCAGACCTAAAGCTTATGTAAAGCACACCTGGTGGACAGGTGTGTAGGAAAATGAAGTCATGCACACTGTCCAGATCACTGAAGAATGGTGTTTTAGTGTTTAAGTGTTTTGAGTTTGTGCGCTGTTTTTGTTACTACTACATTCTTTAGTGCTGTGTTTTGTTTTTTTTTTTTTTGGTGAAACTTGTCACTTCAGTTCATTTAGAGCTATGCATATGTGTAGCCTTTCACATACATGTTAAATACTGTATAACCTGTGTATATAGTAGACTGACACACTTGGTTTTCACCTCTGTAATCTCAGAGGCCCTCCATCATCCCTTCTGAGCAGCGGACATGAAGTAATTCAGTAATTCCACTGAATCATTTCTGACCTTGACTGGATCGACTCCATCATGGCCAAAGCTTTACATTGCAGCTGTATGTTTGCCAAATTCCTGAATGGCGTCCATATCGTCTCCATTTTTGGCTAATCTCAGTTTGTGTTCAGTGCTTGACCCTGCTCCTCTATCAGTGAAGTGTGAACAGTGATGTAAAACAGCTACACGAATAAGCACACATGCAAAGATTTAAATGCCATCACAGTAACACACGGATGGAAAAAAGGGTGAAAAGGAAACGTAAGAACAACAATTATATACTTTACTTTTATACTGAGGCTTTAAAAAACTAAATAAACCTAGCCAGATGCTCATGTTTCACAGACACACACCCACGTACTTCATATTAACCAACACACAAAGAAAATTGAAAACTTGATCCCTTACTGTATGTTTTCAGAACTCATAAATCCCATTGCCATGTGATGTTTATGAGGGAATGTGTGGAACCACTTGTGCCTGTATGTTATTTCATCACCCTGTTGATATTTTACGCTCTGACATAGTCCATGTTCAGGGTTGGAGAAGCTCAAGGTACTTCATGTATTCCTCACTGTTGGTTTTTCTTGACTAAACCAAGGCCTCATTGTTGTATTAAGTCTGACCGCCAAGGGTAAATGGCCCATGTCAGGCCACAGTTTCTGAAAATATACCATACATATAAACAATTCTGCTGCAAAATGGATCTGCACTTATTAACACCTCATAAAAACAAAGCATGTTAATCACATATTGTGTATTTGGATAATGTCAAATGGAGATTGAATAAGACAGGATTTGTGCTTTGTCAGCTGGAGGAGACATCACTGAACTCAGTAGTTGCAAAAAGATTCACCAGAATGTGCCAAAAGTATATATGGTGATGAGATTGTTATTGATCCCAGATGGAAAAATCTCATTCCTTCTCCTCCATCTGGGAAAGTTAGGACCAGGGGTCAGCAGTAGGAAAACAAGTAGATATTTAGTTTCTTAGCCCTTAGTTAACACTATGTGGGTATAGTAGTCAGATTACATGCCATTAAAAAAGATAATATTTAGTTGCCATACATGTACACTAAATGGATAAAAGTATTGGGCCACATCTCTTAATCTTTGAATTGAGGTGTTTTCAGTCCTGTTGCCACAGATGTATAAAATCAAGCAGTCTGCCTTTACAAAGATTTGTGAAGGAATGGGTCGTTTTAAAGAGCTGAATTAGAGAATGGTACTATAATAGGATGCCACCATTGCAACAAATCAGTTCATGAAATTGCTTCCCTCCTAGATATTCCACGATCAGCTGTAAGTGGTATTATTGCAAAGTGGGAGCATTTAGGAACCACAGCAACTCAGCCACGAGGTGACAGACCACGTGAAGTTACAGAGCGGAGTCGCCAGGTGCTGAAGTGCATGGCATGTAAAAGAAGCCAACATTCTGCAAACATCAGCACAAAAACTATGTGCCAGGAGCTTCATGACATGGGTCTCCATAGCCAAGCAGCTCCTGTAGGTATAATGTGTAGGTGGCCCAATACTTTTGTCCAAATAGTGTACAACACAGAAATTAATTTAAATTAATTTAACTATACACAGACAATCCACCTGAGAAAAAATACTGACAATGTATATTTGTATATATACATATTCCCCTTAGACTGCTGATATCATGGCTAGCTTGATTAGCACTAAACTAATTGCAGAAAATCATTCATTGCATAAACGCTATTTTCTGCTAAGTACTCAGCAGTGTGGCAAGATGTTCATAACTTTATGATAATTTAACCCACCGTGCAATGTACTATTAAAAACAATGTAATAGTTTTGCTTAAAGACTGAATTTGAACCAGTGTGATTATTAATCTTATGAACCATGTCAGCTAACCATGTCAGTAATGAATTCCAAAACCTGACCCTGGCTCTGGCCTTCATGATCAAATCACAGCCCCACTGACATTTACAGAGCTGCTCAGTATCAGCTTTTAACACTTCGTTACTGCATTTAACAAGTATGCAGTCAAACTACCTTCTAGTGTGAATATACTAAAGTTTCATACACAAAAATATTTGTACAATACAGTGCATATAGTTTTCTATAATTGTTGTCATTTGGAAGTAATGTGAACTGTGGCTCAGACCTTTAACTACTTTTTGTCATTAGTATACATCTTGCGTTTTGGTGCCCAACTGTCAGGTTACAAATGCACAATAATTTCCCATGAAATATGAACTTTGGCAGCACTAATGCTCTTCATTTTACAGAGGAGAAAATGTGCATCTTTACAGCTGTCATTGATCATGAAAAATATCCATTTTCTGCTCACTAGCGTTTGAATCACAATATTCATTATATACATAATGGCATTGTGGCTAAATGCATGTAATGAGGAGAAATTTGAGTTTATACTCCTGCTTTATTCTTCAGGCACAGTGTGAACAAGAGCACTAACTTGTAGCTTATAAACTTAATATGAATTAATTTAGAAAAGGATTTGTTAGATTGAGAACAAAGGGAGCCCTGCAATATAATACAGCGGTACAGTGGATCTATAAAAGTTGCAGTGCTGAACAGTCTGAAACTGTTTTCAGCCTGTAGGGTGGTAGGATTTACTTCCTGGAACAAAATTTTATTGCCAAGCAGTTTTAGCCAAAACCCTGCTCTCTGGCTTAAATTAGTTACCTGGAAGCATCGGCTAATTGAGGATTTGGTGCATAGGAACTGGGAACTTTAAGGGCTTTTCTGTTCTCAATGGCATTTTTTTTTTCTGTTATTCAACACTTATAGCCACACATGCAGCCTGAACTTCATCCAAGCAAGTTGTGCTCTCAAGAAAAAAGGGGCAAAACGCAAGAGCACAAGAACAGTTTAGATCATAATAACCACTGTTGGATGTAACACGTGAACACCTGTAGTCACATTCCATTTTTCAGTAATACAGCAATGTAACAAGTTACTGTACTAAATTCAGCAATCACATTACAGTTACAATTATGTTGTTACTTGTGTTACAAAGGTTCTTCAGTTATCTGCACACTGGGTGGTTAAAAAGAAAGAAAAACATCAAAAGTGTATTTTTCTTCCTCCAAACATGTTACAGAGTAACGCAAAAGTAATTAATTACTTTGTCTAGGGAGTAATTAAGCAACACACTGCATTACTTTTAAGAAAAGTGACAAGTATTGTGTAATAGATTTCTACTTTTTTTGAGTAACGACCCCAACACTGATATTAACTAGCAGAAAGACTCCTATTTCAGCTACAAGGACAGTGTATGTGTGTAGTTTGTGTTATCCTAACAAAACACACTAGCGGTTGCCAGCTGTACTCATTATCAGAGGCAGATCCATCTTCAGCTACACAAACAGGATGGGAACAAATTTAAATATACAAGAAACAGATGAAAAAGAAGAACATTTAGACTAATCCTTTTTTTATATGTTGACCATGAGTTGATTTTATTATAAGCAATATACTGTAGAAGTGAAAAGACATGGAGCAGGTTTCAAAATACATACTTTATTAGGAAAAAAGTAGAGAGACAAAACATCTTTTCAAATTTCCCCTGCTTTTGATATTATATTATTTTTGTTAAGAATTAATTTTGAAATTACTAGGAGTTGCTTTTGTAAATTGTACAACAAGGCAACATGTTGCATTCCAGAATCTGTTTTAATATTTTTTTATTTTTGTTTAGTTTGGAAACTTAAATTTATCCAATAAGAGTTGACTTGCAATAGCCAGCAAGATCTCAGCGAGGAGTCAGGCCAGGCTTTTGGTCATTTATAACAGGCAGGTTTTTAGGAAGTGTATGTTATATTAGACTACCTGAACCAAAGAAATTTGAACTATTGTCCGTGTTCATTGTTTTAGGAAACCTTTTTGAAGGAGTAAAAGACTTGATGGGATTTTCATCCCAAGTGTTACTGATTGCATAGAACTATGACTGTATTCCTTGCACTACTCCAGCATATTTACCCACTTGCACTTGAATATCTGTTAATTAAAAGATCAGCAATGAACATGATCAGTTTTTGTTGTACATAATGTAAAACTTTGGTTTCGAAGAGGTACCTTTAAAGAGTTTGTGAAAATTTCTAGTGGCGAAAATATATATTATGTGGATTTAAGGAGTCTTCCCGAACTGTCAAACTCTGTCTCTTTGTGGCCAGTAAATTTAGGTTTTCTTGTATGATTAGATTTTAAATATTTTCTGGTTTGTTCCTGACCTCGGTGAGTGACTGACGGTTGGACATACAGACTCAGACATGACACAGCTTGGTTATAAAATACACCCAAGCCTCAGGTAAATGTAACAGACCTGACATAAACCAGACACACACACACACAGGTTAACCCAAGAGTGGAAAGCAGCACCTCTGCCTCCTCGACGCATGATGCTATGATAGTTTTTTCCTACAAATGTGTGTCTGTATGTGAGTGTGTGTGTGTGTGTGGACAGAATGGAAACAGCAGGTTGCTTTTATTCATGACCATACACTCACCCTCCTCCCTCATGCATCCACTCATACTTCACACACACACATACACTTACACACACAGGTGGCTGTAATTAGTGTGTAGAGCCCATTCATGGCACAAGATCAAACTGTGGGCCACTCCGTTTCAGGAAATACAGAGCTCTCCTTAGAGTTAGACATACTCACTTAACCACATTCATTGATGCACGCACCTTTACTCTGTAGTCCTCTTCCTCTGTTTCTAACGTGATGCTGGCATAAAAAAGGCTTACCCTTAAACTGTTTTTGTTTAGTCTGCACATGAAACAGAGTTCTGTTTGACTTCACTGCAGAAACTTACATACTGTGTAAGTATTTACTTCAGCGGGGAGAGAATACAGACAGAGAAGGTGGAGAGCAGGGGATTATGGGTTAGATAAGCCTGAAATGTTCAACATCTCCAATCAGCCTTAAGACTATACACATTTGGTTTTTGCTGCAACAGTAGGCAGAATCTACACAGCTGGAGCAGCTGGGCACAAGGTTATAAAAGCAGGAATAATGCTGCTGGAGAAAATCATGCAGCTTTGAGTGGTCAGCTTTTTCATATTGGTGATCAGGCAGCTTTCTCTGTGAGTTTATTTGACATTGTTTTGATAGTCAGTGTATCAGTTGGGTTTATTTTGTCTTCTGAAGACCCTGATGGTGGTATAGCTCTTTTATTTCACTGTGTGTTGCTTTTGTCCTTTACTGGTATACTGGTAATAGGCCTTGGATGTTCCACCTTCATCTGACCAGAATATGTGTAAAACTGTGCAACTGGCCAGTAATTTTTAGCTTCACATAGCCTTCATTTATTGTAGATACTGTTCTAAAAAGTACTTCCCCCAATTTCATTTGAAATTGGATGTAATATATAATAAAAAATTGCGTCTAATTTATTTTGCTTAATAGCAAAATAATATAAGCATGCCTTTGGTGCCTCTAGTGCAACCCTACAAACAGTTCTGTGTTAGCCATAGCTGACTTAGCTGTTGCTCTTACTGCAGCATAGCTGAATAGTGAGGTAAATGTTGCTAATCTTTGTTCCACTAAAACTTATGAACTGATATGAATAAATTAGGAAAATGTTTTTGGAGCTTACTGAGTTTGGAAAAACTGAAAAGTAGCTGCTGCTGGTTTCCAAAATGATCTGCCATATGCACGTCTTTTCAAATTCATCCAGCTTTAAAAAGGTACTCTGTAGTCAGGACTGTTGTCATTAAGAATTGTGTGTTACCTTGTGTTAAAATACAAAATCCAAATTAAAGATTTCCTGGATGTCACCGTACCTTTATCCTCTTACACTTACACACGCACACAAATGCACCCAGAGTCGCCTCATATTTTCCTTTATTTTAAAACACATGCAGCTAAGGAATGCTAGGTAATCAACCCCATATTTAGATCGCCTCATGAATTAGTTGTGTGTGTTTCTGTTGGATTTGTTCACACCAAATAGGTCAGAAAGCTGGAATCAATTCCCCTCCCGAACATTGATGTGTGTTCGTCATATTTCAGAGTCCAGGATGGCATGCCGTGTAATCACATTTGTAAACAGCATCGTAAAGTTGCTCTCGTTAAAAAAAAAAAAAAAAAAAAAAAAAATTGTTGTGTACACGGGCGCCAGTAGAAAGGGGTGGACAAGTGAGTGGGGTTAGCTGGAAGAGAAAACCCTGTCAGGTGTTGGTGTGTGCGTGTCTGCGTGTGTCTGCATTTGAGGGGTAATGAGATCAAATGTTCCAGAAACAATTCAGAGCAAAAGATGTTTTTCTTATAAGCATACAAGGATTTTGTTCAGCTTAGAAATTGATTTTGCGTGTGAGTGTGTGTATGTGTATGTGTGTGTGAATAAGTATTTTAATGCATGTTGGAAAATGTCTTCACCTCAAGCACACGTCACCAGTGTGATCACTGGTCACTAAGTAGTCTGAGCTTACAAACGTACAAGCAGTTAATATGTCATTTAAGCCAGTGTTATTGCTCACACGGAGTAGAAGTTAACTGCAGTGTATGAGTGTCTGCCCTGTGGATATAGCTAATAAATCTCTCTCTGTACTGTTGCCTTTTTCTCTCCAACTCTCTTTTCATCTCTCCTGCTGCCTCCTGACCTCTTCAAAAAGTCAGTCATATCCCATCTTGTTCGCTCTCTCCCTCTCTCTCTCTCTCTGTCGCAGTCCCTTTCACTCTCTCACTCCCATGCTGTTAATAGAGGACAAAAGCAGCACAAGTTGTAATCATTTCCATAAGGCTATACAGCATCTGCACAGCCAGTAGTGGAAATCTGTGTCTGTGTGTGTGCACTGTAGAATGAACTACACGTGTGCACACGTGTACACTTACTGTTTTCTCTGGAGAACATGACAACTTTATGTATACATAATGTGACTGTTTGTCCCTCTAGACCATGTATCAGAGGAATCTGTGTGCAAATCTTAATTGTGCAAAGGAATTTTGGTTGTGTAAAATGTGTTTTGGACAGCTGATCTAAAGGAGAGAAAAGAGACTAACAGAAAAGGTGACAGAAGTTTAGTTAAAATCAAGAGAACTTGTTTGATAAAAAACTGATAATCATTTTCATTATCGCTTCATCTTTATGGCTTTTCTTTTTAAAGCCAGAAAAATCAGATTTGGAGAAAAAATGTCATCAGGTTATCTACAATTATAATACATTCAGTTTATTATTTTGTCTATAAAAAGTAAGATATTCTGAAAAAAGGCTGACTATAATTTTCCCAAGCCCAACTCTGTGTCCTTAAACTTTTTGTTTAATACAAATCAAAGGCATTATTACATTGATAAAACAGAAAATATCAACAAATGTGTGTGCTGATTAACTCTCAGTCAACTGTGAACATTATTATCCTTAAACACCATGTTAATAACTGACCGTGGAAATAGTAGACTTAAAAAACATCAGCAATTGGGGGACCAATCACTGGCTTTTTCTGAAGTTCATATATAGGTCATGCAGTTAAAAAAATCAAGTCTGCACAGTTCTCAATGAGCTACATCTACAAACTTACAAAGCTTCACAAGACAACTGAAATAGAGGGCTATGAGAAGAAATGTTTTGTTAAAATATCAATCCTGTTCTTAAGTGTTGTGTAATATACACCTGAACTATGGTTTTTCACTCATTAACACGTTTATTGACATTTTCAGATTGATAGCCATACCTTTGGTCAGTGTTTTGTTTGTTCCCACACACTCAGAGGATTACATGAACTGCTAATTACATATGAAACACAACCCATACTGCAGACAGAAACTGTCCCCAGACTATCCACTGTCTTATATTTATCTAGAGCTACAGTGTGTACATCTAACCATTTATTATAATGACTTTGGCGTAGAGTTGCAATAGAATATGCATAAATATTCTCAAGAACAATGTTGCTGGAGAGAAAAGTATGTTTGGAACGTGGGGTCAAGATGCTATGGTGTAATACTTTGTGAAAAAGAGACTTTTGGATGACTCTCTCTTTACCATTTGAGTTTCAAAAATGTGTAATCTTTGGTTTTATTCCATCTCCCGCAATAGTAGGCTTATAACAAAAGACAGAAACCCACAACATGTGGTTTCATTGTTTCCAGAGTCTCATTGAACTGATCGAATTATAATGATAGTGTGTGTTTAGGTAGGGGGTCAAAACACTGACAGGCCAAACAACTGCTGAAGGACAAATGTTGTTTATTCTGCTGGCTCTTATAAAAGAGAAAAAGGTTTGGAGGAAGGTGTATACTAACAGAACTGCATTGAAAAATGGGGTATTAAATTTTTCAGACATTCAATTCTTTTTTTAGATTGTAATTCTACCCTCTTGATGCATGCTCAATAATCCAGGTAGAAGAATCCCAAAAAGCTGAATCTGTTCATCTGGACGTAGCGTTTTTTTAGTGGGAGAAACGTTTCGTCAACTTATCCAAGTGACTTCTTCAGTCACAGCTGACTGCAGGATTCCCCAACCTTATAAACAGTACATTTGCATAATGACCGAAACTAGCACCACTGACTAACAGTGGGCCATTTGGTCAGTTTCATGATCAATAGTATGCAAATTGTCATGACCATTGATCAATGTACCATGAGTACCATTCACAGAGATTGGGGAAGTTGACGAAACGTTTCTCCCACTAAAAAATCGCTACGTCCAGATGAAGAGATTCAGCTTTTTGGGGTAATTCTACCCTCTTACCCAGGTTCTTTTAAAAAAGTATTGTAATACCACCCACTTTAAATGGTGTCAGGCAATCAAATGGCCATTATAAGATGTAATCGCTTGCATAAATAGGGCCTGTAGGTGACCTTCTCTACCTAGTTGAAGGTCTGAAGGTGCACTGTCATCCTTTCTGACCACTGATAAATAGAAAGTAAGCCAGTGGTCATGTGCATATAAAACCTGTGGGTGGGAGTAGGTTGTATTGTTCTTACTGAATGATTTGAACATATTATATTGTTATTAGTAGGTGAGTTGAACTGCAATACAGAATGTAGTAATTGGGCTTAATGAACCTTTAAAACTATAAAATATTTTGGTAGAATACCACCTTGGTTGAACTTTTCATTCAGATTTCTAGGTAGTCCTTTCACACAGACAAAAAAAAAGGAGTCCTAGAAATGCATTCAGTCCTAGCACTGTGGTCCCAAAGCTTCAGCCTCCTTAACTGAAGGATCATAAAACTAAACAACAAACTGGAAGCGAAAGTAATCAGTGATTGACAACAGAACAAGTTCCATCCATCCATTTTCTTCCACTTATCCAATTCAGGGTTGCTGGGGGGCTGGACCCTATCCCAGCTGTCACAGGGCAAAAGGCAGTCCCCAGTCTATCACCAAACAAGCAAGTCGAAGCAAGTTCAGAAATCAAATTAAAACAAAGGAAAACATCACCTGGTCTTTCAGTAAAGCAGTATTCTATTAAACGAGGGGATCATGGTCTTTTTGTACAACCGTCATGTACAGGCAGTAGGCAGAGTTTTTAGATTAGAGAGACAGGTTTCCTTAATAAAATGAATAAAGCCTGACTGAAAACAAATAGTTTGGGCTTTTAAGGTCCCAGATATATCTGCAATAGCATGGCAAACTACATCTGCTGAAAAAAGTAATATCTAATGTTTAAAAAGTTTCAAATACGATTGAAAGCTACAGCTATTAATGGACTTTGTGTTTTAACTGTTTTCTCAAATATTGTTTCAAGGTAAACAGTTAACATTTACTGTTGACTTAGCTACTTCTTTCACATTGTTTATGAGAAAAAAAATAGAGTGAAAATGTAATCTGTGTAAAGTTTGAAGGTTATTTTGTGGTCTCTGATCATTTGCACATCATGCGCTGTGGTTTAGCTACAGCTTTGGTCAAAACTGCAACCCTCTACAATATTCAAAGTAAGCTTAAGCTAAAGTAAGTCCTACTGAGATGATAGTTTAACTGAACAATGGTTCTTCTTTCAGTGTTATGTAAAGTGTCTTTGCTTGTGGTAGCTCCTGTCTGAAATAAGAAGTCAAACAAGTTTGTGAAGAAAGCTGTGGCTACGTGAAGCCTGAAACTATGACGATGGTCAATTTTAGAGGACTAACAGTGGTTTACAGGGTTTGTAAGACACACAAACTCACATCAGGACTGCTGGTTTTGGCCCTGATGCTGCAACAATCAGCGGTCAGTAGAGGCTGACACAGAAACATCCTTTTCTCTCCCTCAGACATGCACACACATCAGCTTAAACACATGCACACACGGAGGTTTTGTCCACATATCCAGTGTCTCTCTATTAAAACCTGGAAGGACATGACCCTTTAGCAAACACTGCCCCTGGACACACTCATAGATACAAACACACGCACACACTGGACTGTGGGGAGTCATATTTCTGAGAGTGCTTATGTACAATTGCTGCCTTTTCTCTAAAGACCTGAAAGCAAATACAAGAAGAGGTTATACAAATACACACACACACACACTCACAGAGGGGTATGCAGCCAGTTAAAGTGTGAAATGTAGCACGCTGTTGAACCATTTCCCCCCTGTAGATGTAGATTTAGAGAAAGATGAATAAAGAGAAACAAAGACGCAAAGAGGTGGAAAATGAAAGAGATGCAAATCACAAGAATGAGGAGAGAGTGACTGTCAGAGCCAGGCAGGAATATTAAAAGGAGCATGACAATAAATTTTATACTCATTGTGGATTTGTACATCAGAAGCTACAAGCACACATGTTTTTACAATTATGGCACTTCACAACAGGTAGCAAACTGCATACTTTCAGTGGAAAATATGCATTTTTAACCAATGCCTGCATAGACACATAGCAAAAAATCCTCCCACATCTTCTTCAAGGACTATAAATCTTCACAATGATACAGCAGGGACAAGAGCAAAGATATTAAGTACATGATGTTATAATTTGACACTAACCAGAAACACGTGGCCCAAAAACGGATGGAAAATGCAAAAGATAAGGCCAAGTCCACTTTTGTCTTGTTTTTTCTTGTTTTAGTTGTGTATTGTTCATATTTTTTGTTTGCTTGTGTTTTTTAGGCATCATTTTTTGTACTTCCTAGACCTTTTTTTAACCTGTTTTTCTACTGTATATCTCACTGTTAGGGAAAAATTATGCTAAAGGGGCACTTACTGCGCTCAAAAGTGACAGCAAGGAATCATGAACAAGCATCTGTATGCAATGAGTAGGAAGTTAATTTGGCAGTGTCTAACATTTGGTTATTCACCACTGTACCCTCATCAGTATACACTGGTCTTCATGTGTGCGTAACTGTGTGTCTGTGTGTGTTCTTATCAGTATTAAACTGTGTGTATGTGGTACATTATCATGTGAGTGTGTGTGTGTGTGTGTGTGTGTGTGTGTGTGTGTGTGTGTGTGTGTGTGTGTGTGTGTGTGTGTATTAGCTGTTGTCAGCACCAGGCAAAGTATCTGGCCGAACATTAGAAGGTGGAACAAGATCAGAAGAAAGCATTTTATTTATTAAAAGCAGCTGAAGCAGGGAGACTATATTTTCTACTATGTGTGTGTTCAACTTGAAACAAACAGCAAAACGTTAACTCTACCCCCGCAGCCCTGCACTCATATAACCGAGCTGAAGAAAGGTATGAAACTGGCTCCACTGGCAGTAACACTTTGAAGGCCTGGTTGTTGAACAGATTGCAGATTTCACACTGAAAGATGTATTTTTACTCACAAAAGGGCAAGAAGACTGAAAAAAAATTCACTTTCAGAACATAAAAAATATATAGCAGAGTCTTGGTTTGTTCTCTTCTCCCTGAGGTGATTTTAAAAAAAAAGCTTTTCCCTTCACATGTCAAGTAAAGTGATAATGGAGCCGTCCACATGTCATCTGTGCGGTATCTTGTATTTATAGTTATAGCAACAAGCAACTACTTTTTGTGAATCTAATTAATCTAGTCTTTTATTCATGCAACATGTTAATTAATTTTTCATAGCTTTTAAAAATAAATATGGTCACTTCAGTACTTTGGATATTCTGTATGGCTGCACTGTACGGACAGTTAAAGGGGTCTAGCCTTCGTCTGTGAGTGGGTCTGCAGGAGGTCTGCCAAGTAAGGTTTACAAGGCGATGGGAGGGGTTTGCTTTCTGGTAAGAGTGCTAAACCACGTTCTCCCTTTGAATTAGACCCCGATGCTGCTCGGCTTCAAACGCCCTGCCCTTTCTCAGAACTCGCCGTGCATGTAGCAGGAGGGAGAGATGAAGGGGGAGTCCAAAAGAGGGAAGGAGGAGTGAGGTTTGACAGGAATACCGGCACCTCAAGTTACCATTTAGCTAAATAATGCCAGAACACACGCATCTACACATGCAGTGACACACCCATGGAGGAACTCATATCACACACACAGGAGCCTTACCATGTGGACTGCCAGTATACTATTAATACCAGCCCGGAGGATGCAGGTCATGCCTTGTATTTGCATTTCAAATGTGTCTTTTATTCCATCAACCAAATAGTGATGCTTTAAAGACATTTGGCACTGCATTAAACACCCTAAGCTTTCAGGTGGTCTTCTAAAATCCCAAAAAGATTATTGTATGGACCAGAATGCACAATAAACATATCCATTTAAAATCACACATACTTTCTGCAGGTGGTCCAAGGCTGGTTGGTTCCCTTTTCTTTCCTTTCATAACCACCATCAGGTTTTGGTTGAATTTTCAGGTTCAAGCCAAGCAAACCGCATACAACCCCCACATGTATTTTGACAAACCTGATATTGGACTGTATCAGACCTCCCACCTCCCAACCATCCCCTTTAAAGGCCCCTTTGGATGCATTGGCTCCATCTTGAAGTTTTTCCTTGTGTGAAGGTTCAGACAGATGTGTCATGAAACGGCTGTGCGGCAGGCAGAGTAGTACCCAAATGTAGGACTCAGAAGATAGGGAATGAACATATACTCAGCTTTATTGCAGAGTAAGAGCCAGGAATTCACTAATCTAGGAATCAAAGAGGAAACAAAGAACACACAGCGCACACAGCATTAAGGAAGGACACCACAAAGGACAAGGGAGGATGCAGACAATAAATACACACCGGGTAATGAGGGGAGAGGAAACAGGTGGGAACCACAGAAGGAACAAATCATGCATAAGTCAGTGGAAAGTAAAACTAGATACAAAACACAAGAGACAAAAGACTACCAAAGTAAAACAGGCAGTAGCAGATGACAGACTCATACATGCAAACTTGACATAGACAAAAGACAGAAACGGAGACAAGACTGAAGGAACAGAATGGGAATACAAAAGAGGATCAACAAACTAAGGCAGTCAAGGAACTAAAGGCACAAATAACAAGAAATTCATAAGCACCAGGAAAGCAAAACTAACATCATAAACAGAAGGGTATGGAGCTCTGAAATATTAACAATACAGAATACAGAACCTTATTTCAAAGATACAAAACTACAGAAAACCTAAAACATCCCCAAAACTCAAAACCCTGGGTCCCAGACCCCAGGACCATGACAAGATGTTTTTATCTTTTTGATAATCATTGTGGGGTTACAAACATGCTAAGAGAGAGAATCTAATACACCAGCATTAAATCAATATGATACTGTAGTGTGTGATTAAACACACTGTATACAGTATAAAGGTTGCACCATGTCATTTTTCACCAAAAGGTAATTTGGGGGAAAATTTTCCCTTTGCTACAAAGTTGAAGGACCAAATTTAAGACCATGGTTCTTCAGAGACATGAGACAGGATTTAAAAACTGGTAGGGGAGTAGCATTAATTTCAAGGTTTTCATTACTGGTAGTTTGCAGCACACAAATGAACTAACTTACTGAATCATATTGTTTAGCACTGGTTTCCTGATTTAAGTAATATGATGGTGGTTCACGGCTGAGCGGTTTAAAACTACATGGTGGGGTGTTGAGAGCAGAACACTGGCTGGAAAGTACGTTTTTGAAAGCCAGAATTCACAGTATATGGTGAAGTAATTGCTCTGTAAATATTGCTCTGACTGAAATCACTATTGCTTGGCTCTCAAGAAGCTTTTACACATTCAGTTCAGTGAGCTCAGTCTCTCATTTTGACTTGAATTTACCTGCCACCAGTCAGCCCTTCATCAGCAAGCTTTTCAAACCATTTATGGATGTGTTTTTCCACTTTTATTGTTGTAGAGATCTTACCTAAAACCCAGCGTATCTAGAGTGAAAACAGGGATGCTTCTGTATTCCTCCTCCTAACTGTTAGGAGATAGAACAGTTCTCAGCTTCTAATTTGTAGGAATCAAGCAATTAAAGTTGATTTTATGTTGAAAAAATAATGGTGTAGCTGCATCATGTATAAACAACAGTCAGATCCTAGAAGAAAGAAACCTTCTGTTCCCCATTTAGAAAGCTTCATGTAGTTCTTTTTTTTAGATTAGGCTCAGCTTAGGTTTTTTCACATAATTAATGTTTATTTTACTCAAGCTATAGCAGCAGGTTGTTAAAATAGTAACTTTAAAAACAGCTAATTTCAGGTGATTATTCATCTTAGAGTCAATGTACAAATCACACCTCTTGTCTTTCTCTTTTTCCCTCACCAGATGACTCCAGTTCAAGAAATGGAGCAGGAACAGCCCACAGTGACTCTGAACAGGCCCCAGAGCTTGCCGGGAAACTGGGTAAGCACTCATGACTTCTCAGTTCTCATCACTATAGATATATAAACATTTGAAAATGAGAAACAAGCTTAGAAGTGAAACCTGAGTCAGCTTGTGTAACAAGTACAGTAGCCGATTGTACAATAAACACCTTGCAAACTGTCAAGAGGGGAAATGGTGAGGGTTTCTGCCCACACACAGACACACAAATACGCACAGGCACACATCAGGGTGGCTGTTTGTGTAAGTAATTGGCTCTGACAGAGTGGAGAGCAGTCTATTTGTGTGAGGTGTGATTTGGGTGGATGCATTCCTTCCTTTCCCCCCTCCCAAGTGTTCCTGGACTCTCTTGTCACGTAGCTTAACCCTTCTTTCTTTGCTTGTTGTTATCACTTTATCGAACTATTTCACCTTCACCTCCTTCTTTTTTCTCTGTCATAAATGTCACACAAAAGACACACTTCTGCTGCACTTCTGTTTCTCTTCACGCATTTGTACACTTGCCTCTGTGTGGTCATTTAAACAACCAAAAATATATATAAATATCAACATAAATTCTTGCTCGTCTGTGTTTACAGGACTTTTTATGGCATATTATCTAAACTGACTGATAAACCATCTTAATTACATGTCCTAACGCAACAGTTACACCACATATGGTAATATGCTTATTTCCTTTTTTTTTTCCAGTTAAACAGGATTATATAGGATGAAAAGCGAAGATAATGGAAACACCAGACAGTTATTTTCAGATGTAACTTTGCATTGCAGCATTTTGTGCCCATAAAAACAGTAGTATTTAAATAAATCAATTATATGGTACCGGATACTAGGCAGTCATCTATCATACAGATTGATATTTACTGAGAGAAGAAAAAATAGCCCTTAAAAGGCAAAAGGCAAGAATCATGTGGTATCAGTATATATAGTATCATGTTAGTTAAATTAAAAGGTCCAAGTGGGAGCAAATTAAAAAACTGAGAAGAGTAGCATTTAGGCTACCTTTCAATAAGCTGTCAATCAAAGTCCATAAGGCTTCTATAAGCCCCCAACTCTTATTAACATCTTATTAACACAGTACTTATCAAAGGGTTAAATTGAAATCATAATCATTTGGTTAAAAAAGAAATTGATTTCTAGAAACAGGTTGTCTATTTTTTAACAGGAGTCAGCTGGAGCCAGCCACTGGATGAAACATCTAAATTTAAACTTTATATATGACTTTAAGTGAGTTTTTTTTTTTATTCTTTTGGACAGATTCATGCTTGTTTTTCTGTCCAAGTTAAAAAGGATGAACTGCAAATCTAGATGGTATCAGTCTTGCCATGTTACTCTCAGCAAAAAGAATTGAGCCCTTAAAACCCAACCAAAGTCCAAATCCTAACCTTAATCTTTACTTAAATCTTAACCCTAACTTATTTGAACCCTACACCAGTCCTCACCAGAACTACTCATGTTAGGAAATTCCCTCATCTCCTTTACCTTGGTACAGTATCTAAAATCCATGCTGGATTGCATACTGCTCTTTTTGTCCCTCGCATGCACACTCCATCTCACTGTCTCTCTCCTACTTTTGGTCTCTGGCACACCGTCTGATCAAAAGCAGTCAGTCGGAGGGTCAGCAGTATTTTTACACTGTGAAGTGTGGCGCTGAAGTGGCCCCTGAGACCCAGAACAAGCCTGCCCTTTTGCTCACTCTGGCTCTCACCTTCTCCCCTCTCCCCTCTCTCGATCATGATTTTTTTTAGTTCGCCCTTCTCGCTGTTTTTCTTTCTTTCTGCTTGTTCGTGTGCCCTCTCTTTTACCTTTGCTTTTTATTTTTTTAACTTGGTCTCTTTATCTTTGCTCTCAACTTTTTTTTTTAACCATCACATCAAGTTTTATTTGTATGTTTTTGGCGATCTGTCAGTCTTCTGAAGGTGCTAACCTTAATATGAACTTCACTTTTTTGCTTTTTCATCTGTTTTCTTCTTAACTTGTGTTTGATTTGGTTCATCTTAGACAGTATAAATCAGTTTATTTCCATTACACCTTGCTGTATTTCTATTCATTCTCCAGTCTCATCTCTATCCAGTCTAGTTCAACTGAACTTTATTTTGGCTCTTTCCTACACTTAACAGTTATTTTCAGTCTAAGCCAGTGCATCAGCTTGTGTAATCATCAAAGTTGGACATTATACTATGAATCATTGTCTCATCCACGCTACTTTCCTCACTCATTGTTAGATATGTTGACTCTGTCTGGTCACGGCTCAGCTGTGGTCCAGTAGCTTTTCTCAGACTCAGGGAGCACAGAGGTGAGACTTAAAAACCTTTCCGGTATGTTTGTTTTGTCATCCTGCCCAGCTTCAGGCCTGTCAGCAGAGAGCCATGTTTCCACTGAGTAATGCAGCTGTACTGAAATCTCCTAATTTGAGCGCACAAACCCGTCACATAACTCTTCTCCCTGTTTGTTTATCCAGAGCTAGAATAATAACTGTGTCTAAAGAAAGAGATGAAACTGCAGTAGTTTCAGGGTGATTTACCGTCCCGGTTGATGGCTATCTGCTGTGGCTAAAATATGAGGGCTGTAAAATCAAGCACTCCTGTGAATGATTTCCTCTACTGCTTACTGTGTAGTTTTTTTTCCCTCTTTGATGTTTTCACTGATTGTTGTGCTTTTTAAATAGGATATGCATGTATGAATAGACTAGGCTGGGGTATTGTCCAGCAATGAAATTTTTGTTGTACTAAATGAAGTTAATTCATGCATTTGGTGGAAGGATGTGGATGTTTGAATAGCTTTATGCATGGAATGAATGGTTGTTTGGTGTGATGCTAGGTCACTGTCTGGCTTTTTATGACTTGTGCATTCACAACCCAGTATTTAAAGTGATGTTACACAGTTGTATAGCTGCTTTCTGGCTTTTACAATAAGTTCCCATGGACGCTTGATTTCAAGTCCAATACATGGACTTTTTATGAGTAGGAGAGGGGTACCAATGTGGAGCGAGAGATGTTGGATCAGTGGAAAATGTGTGTGCATTTTCAGTGATGTAAGTCTTCTGTGTCAGGGTGAAGAGGAAGTGATTCAAATTTTTTTCTTAAACAAAACAATTAGGGTTTATTACAGCAAATTACACTGTATATACCAAGAGGCACGTTGCCATATGTTGTTACAGCACAACATGGAATTCCTGGTACTGCCCGCAGCAATGACCTCAGTCTGCTTTACGCTCCCCACAGTGCAAAAAATGTCCATCACTCATTAAGTCTCAGTCCTTGTTCAGGTTAACTTTTCTTGTTTATAAACTTCATGGAAATACTTGGAATGCAACAAGTACAAACAGAAGCCTTTTCACGCCAGGTTTGAATGCTGGTGTATAGATGCAGATCATTATTAACAGCAAAGTAGCTGATTTCATGGTGCATGATGGATGATTATGCACAGGTTCTGACTATTTGAGGGGCATAAAATGAATCTGTAATCCCATTAACTGCTGCAGATATCTACATGTACAAACAAGGGGTGGTGCATCGACCAAAAAAACTTCAGGTTGACAGACTACAACTCACAGTTATAAAGCCAAACCAACATTTGTAATAATAGAAGGTTATTAACAGCCCCATGGAGTGCTCTATGCTAACAGCTTTAATTATCCAGAGATGGTATTTTGCAAGAGTTACTCTACCATTGCCGTTCTAAAGACGTGAAATATAAAGATAAATAATAAACCTGTAACTGGAATATTTCTCGACCCCCTTGTTGTATCACAAACTGTGATGCAGCATGATTGTTATTAATTAATAATTTTTCACCAATCCAGGAATGTTTTACTGGTCTGAACAAAAGGATAACGCCTGTAAATCTACTCTGTAAACCATTTACCTCTGCTAACAAGTGAGTCTGTATAAGACCATTTTTCCCACCTGCAGCTGACTAAGAGAGAGATGGAAAGTGTTTATCTCTATACACATTCTGAATTTCAAATCAAGCTTCATTTTCTCTCTCTAATTACAATTTTAATTATTTTGTTTCCTCCTCTTTCCACTTGCAGTTCGTCCACGTTTCACCCAGCCAGCAAAGATGAGGAAACGCGTCATTGCACGCCCAGTAGGCAGCTCCGTGCGCCTGAAGTGCACGGCAAGTGGTAATCCTCGCCCTGACATTGTCTGGTTGAAGGACAACAGGCCACTGGCAGATGAGGAAAGTGGAGCAGGAGGGGAAGGGAAGAAGAAAAGGTGGACTCTGAGTCTGAAGAACCTGACGCCGGAGCACAGCGGGAAGTACACCTGCCATGTCTCCAACAGAGCAGGAGAGATCAATGCCACCTACAAAGTGGAAGTCATACGTGAGTCACCAATATGCTCTAGACGGAGAAACTAAATGCTCAGTCTCAGGGGTACAGATTAGCTTGAGTTATCAAAGTCTTTTAAAGGTGATGTTGAACCACATTTTCAACTTTGGTAGCCAATAGTTGAAGCCTGATGTCAGGGAGTATTTTCAAAATGTACTATCATCCTTCTTAAAATAGCAGAGACCTTCCTCAAAGGTCAGAATGCTATTACAGTATAAACAGGGCTAGTAAATAACTCATCACAAGTCTTTCACTTACTGTCAGTATGTAGTGTAATAGAACAATGCCAACCCAAGGTCCACATACAAGCTTTTTCTGGAGATTTCCCAGGATTCATCAGAAATAGAGATAATGTTATTCGTTATTTACTGTTTTTTTCCTTTATTTACTTGAGTATATAGTTGATAAAGAGAAAAATAAGACTAAATGAAAAAGAGGTAATGAAGTTCTAAAACTGGCTTAGTATAAATGAATGAGGAGTAAATAGGATAGGTCCCCACATCAGCCTATGTGAAAACAGCCCAAATAAGGGATGGCTCAGAGTCACTGGAGCCAGCCCTAACTGTGAGTTTTATATAAAAAGAAAGTTTTAAAGCCAGTTATAAAGGTAGCGAGAGGGTGTCTCCCCCTGGGCGGTGGTTCTACAGGTAAAGAGCTAAAGGCTCTGCCTCCCATTCAGAAACATGCTCGTGAAATGTTCAGTGAATGTATTATATATGGCTGCATGTGGTCATCTCATGCTGTGACACATCAGAAAGCAAATTTTTGAGAATGTGGTGTGCGAGCTTTTTAGCATTCCTGCTGTTATATTCTAAACCAGCAGGAATGCCTCTCACTCAAACAATAATACACATTATGCTGTACACATCATCATTTTACTGAAAGGCCAGTGTGACAAAATAGCAGTGTTCGAAATGGGTTTTGTTTCCAGTCTTACTCGCAGTACAGTGATTATGCAGGATGTCTAAGATCATATGATCAAGATCACTATAATTAACTTTTCAGCCATTTAAATGATTTGTTGTCTAAGAGTCTGCTGCGAGCAAGCGACCTCTCATGCATGCAAAGGAGTATAGACTTTATTTAAAGAGAGAAAGACATTAAGATGGTAGTCATCAGCAGATTTCTCTTACAATGATGCTGCATGATGAAGTGTTAACTTGTGCCAACAAATAATAATAGCTGTAAAATCATTTGGAAATCCTGACAGCAAATCTTTTATTAAGTACTTTGATGTCATTCATATTTTACTGGATAAAAAGTGCTCACATTTGAGAGGGTGCTGGCTTCTCACTAAGAATAGAAGTTTATTTATAAGTCTTCTTTCAGTGGCATTTATTGATCCCCACTGGTGTTGTCTGTAAACATCATTCCAACAAGTTAAAAATGTTCAGCAGGCGTTTGAGGTTGGATGGTGATCCGGTTTTAGCCTAAAAGAGTCTCGTTACTGTTGAGGGTCAAATGTGTGTTATGAGGAGTTGTGGGTGTTTTGTGATGTATTAGGTTGTGTTGGAACATTGATCGATTTAATGTTGAGCTGTTTGATGGAGAGATGGTGTTGGTTTTGTGTGTGTGCATTCAACTGTGTGTAACCAAATGTTATAGCTCTGTTGAGAGGCTCAAACTAGCTCTCTACACTCTCGCTTTACTTCACACATCTGTTCTATATTAAACCACAGCTGTAGTCACACACACACACACACGCACACATAAAATAAGAAGAAAGTAAATCAAGTCGCTGCTTGCTCATGTCAAATGTGACATTTTCTCTATCGGTTGAAATTCATCCAACTGTCAGTCATTTCCAGCTGTTAGAAAGAAAACTAGAAAAAGAGAAACCAGGTCAGAAACCCAATAAAGCTTTTTAAAATCATATGTAATCCATGAGTGGAGATGCTGGAGTACAGTACAGCAGGAGCATAAATTATGACATGATTGTGGGTGAATTTTCAGCTGCATAACTACCACTGTAATATAAAAATCTGGTAATGTGTTTCCTCTGTATTTAAATGTACTGTACAGATGTACATGCACTGAAAACAACCGTGAAGTTGTGCTAGAAGTGAAGCTAGCACTGCAGGCTCTTCATAGAGTCTTATTAACACAAATACAAACTTAAAATACAAAGAAAACATTTCCATATCACCACCACCACCTTGAAATTCAGAGTTTGAAAGCGTTCTTTTGTTTCGTGAATGAATCCTGTAATACACCAAAAAATGCCTTTCTCACTCAGGGTTATGTTGCTCGGAGATTGGATTAACAGATAATAGGAAAGAGATGATTAAATATCTCTACCAGGTCTCTTTTTTCAGCCGTATGACTCGATAACGAAAAAAAAGAGCTAAAGATAAGTGATCTATTTGTATATCTTTAGCAGACGGGGACAATGCAGGGGGGAGCTGAAGACAGCAAATAATCCTTTCTACCCACATTATTCCTCTCTCAGGCTTAATTTTCTTCAAATAAATTGATGATAACAAGTACATACTTTCCTGGTTTAATTCTTATTAAAGCTGACAATTACAAAACAAAATAATCAAACCATTTCGTTTTTGTAGATTGAAGAATACAACATTAAAAATAGTTTCTGTTTATGTGTCTGCGCGTTTGTCTATTTTGTCTCTTTCTTTAGAACGTACCAACTCTAAACCCATCCTGACAGGTACTCACCCTGTCAACACCACTGTGGACTATGGGGGAACCACATCTTTCCAGTGTAAAGTCCGCAGTGACGTCAAGCCAGTCATCCAGTGGCTTAAAAGAGTTGAACCTGGTGATGAAAACAAATTTAACTCCACCATAGAGGTACAAAAAACACAGTTTTCTGAAGCAAATTAATAACATTTGACTGAATTATTTTATAACTTTGCAGTTTGTATGTTTTTTTTTTTTTTCCCAAGGTCGGAGACTATCACTTTGTGGTCCTGCCTCCAGGAGATGTTTGGTCACGCCCTGACGGATCCTACCTCAACAAACTGCTGATAACCAGAGCCAAGGAGGAAGATGCCGGCATGTACATCTGCATGGGAGCCAACACTATGGGCTACAGCTTCAGGAGTGCCTACCTCACTGTGCTTCCAGGTCAGAGGAAGAAACAAAAGGAAACTTGGTGCCTACAGAGAGAGAATTATTCGATTTTATAGTTTAGAAAGCTGTGAAGAAAGACCTTCTGCTGCTTCACTCAAAAGTTCTTATATGAGCAAAAATACGTGGTGTTTATTGGGGATGTATGATCCAACTTTCTTAGTTCCAATAGAGATACAGATAACTTGGCTTTGGGAATCTGTGGATACCAAGTACTGATCCATACAAGTATTAAATTATTCATTTATATTCCTCACTGGGAACTGTTCTTTATGTGTAGCAGAATATCAGCCTAGTGTGGGTGGCTGTGGCTCAGGAGCAGGTCGTCTACTAATTGGAAGGTTGGTGGTTCAGTCCCTGGCTGCTCCAGTCTGTATGCCAAAGTATCCTTGGGCAAGATACTGAACCCCGAGTTGCTCCCAGTGCGTTCTTTGGAGTGTGAATGTGTGTGAATGTTAGTTAGGCATAGAAAAAAGTGCTTGTGTGAATGGGTGAATGAGGCTTGTAGTATAAAGTGCTTTGAGTGCTCAAGCAGAGTAGAAAAGCGCTATATAAGAACCTGTCCATTTAGAATGATACTAATGTGATAGACAGGAAAAGCAAAATGTAACAATAAAAATACATAAAAGTATATTTAGTGAAATAATACATAAGGAGACCATCATCCCATACATCTTCTGCTTATCCAATTCAGGGTCGTGGGGGCGCTGGATCCTATCCCAGCTGTCATAGGACGAAGGGCAGGGTAAACCCTGGACAGGTCACCAATCTGTCACAGACAACCATTCACACCTGTGGCCAATTTAGAATCACCAGTTAACTTAACTCCATGCATGTCTTTGGACTGTGGGAGGAAGCCGGAGTACCCAGAGAGAACATGCAAATTCAGAACTTTCTACATTTTTACAGCCCAGTGTGATGAGTTTCTCCTTTCTGTGCTCTTTGGCATCAGTTCCTCACACACATTTGACCACAACTCGTTATCTTATTGTACATACATACAGCACTAAAAGCTTCCCAGAAAATGTTAAACTCCATTGATCAGCTTCAAAGATCAACCTGACCAGGTTTTTTGAGTCAGCATCAAACTGACATCCAGTCCACATTTCTGTTTGGTGCATCCCTAGCTACAGTCTGTTTGACTAACCTCCTTTGTTACAAACCTCTGTCTGTAATATCACCTTCATCTAACAACATGCTAGCTTACATCAATAAGGTAATGTGAAGTAAATCACCATGACACAGGTAGACTGTCCTATTTCCACTTGTCAGTAATGCCCTTATCTGTCTCTCTGCTGCAGATCGGAAGCCTCCACCCAACTCTGTTCCTATACCAACATCCTCAAGTCTCCCCTGGCCTGTGATTATTGGAATACCAGCAGGCGTCGCCTTCATCTTAGGCACTGCCCTCCTTTGGTTCTGCCAGTCAAAACGCACCTGCTCCTCTTCTTCTTCATCCTCTTCTGCTCTCCCTGCTTCTCAGCGTCTGCCCGTAGCCAGTCGTGACCGAGCCTGCCCAACGGTCTCTCCTCAGCCAGCAAGCGGGGATAAAGACTGTCTTTCGTATGAGGACTATGTTGCCCATCAGCAGCTACTGCTGGCTCAGGGAGGCACTGGATTGGCTCCCAAAATCTACCCAAAGATCTACACAGACATACATACACACACACATTCACATGTGGACGGAAAAGTGCACCAGCATCAGCACATTCATTACCAGTGTTAGCAGTAAGGCTAGTAAGAAGCAGCCATAGAAGTCCACACTAACTGCTGGTATACCAAGCAAAGAACAAGGAAAGCACATGAAAAAGACTGCAAAAACCTGGGATCATACTCTGCCGCAGCCACATGTTGTGTGTGAACGGACTTACTCAAGAAAAGAACAATGAAGAATGTAAAGAAAGATAGTCTTTGTTTTTAGACAACCTGGCATTCAGTTCAAACTTTGAGGGGAAAAAAATCCCCAAATCTGTTTTATTCAAAGTTTTTATGATGTCACTTTTTTTTCTTTTTGCTCAAAGGTCCTATTTGAAGACACAATTAACTGAGCAATTTAAAGGTAACTTAAAACAACATTATATGTCTTTACCATAACCACACAGCCTCGTCAGTCACATTACAAAAACACATCTCTTTTACTACAGGATTTCAAATATAGCTACTGTGTATATAAATGATTATGTGGTATTTAGCAGGCTATTTCCTGGTAATCTATAAAGAGCAGTGTAGCTTATGTGTAATGTAATAGCTTAATTTCAGAGTATATCTCAGGCGTCAGCCCAACTGAGCCATGAAAAACACAAATCAAGGCAAACTCAACTGTATCCACAACCCCAGCAAAGATTAGGGCTGCTTTTGTTTGCTTCTGCCAGGCTGACAGCCGCTCTGCTGAATTTACAGCTGCTATCTGGATGCTGTGTAAGTTGCAGTTTTTATCTTGTTCATTAGACTTTAGATTTGAATCAAGGCTGTGGTGTGAAGTTTCAGAAAACAAATTGCAGAAGTAATCATTAGATCTGTTCCTGACAGGTACTGCCACTGAAAGCCCCTGTACTTCCCAGATAATGGTGACATTTCCTGCTTTGCATCGTCACCTTTTTGCCTTTTTATTTTATTTTTTTCAAATAAAAGCTGTGCTCTCAACTACAAAGCCCACCATCCTGATCAGGACATGTTCAAATAAAGTAAACCGATGGGATGCATGATGAAATAAAACTGAATCAAATATGCAGGTTTTATTTACAAAGTTTAGAGCTATATATTCTGAAGAAAATAATATTGATCAATAGTGCAACACCAACTGGCTTAACCTAGCAATAAAGTAGAAATAAAGTTTTAGAATCATTTTTGTTTTTTTCCCTATTTGATTGCAAACCTTGCCCTAATACTGTACACCCATGGTGCATCTATAAAGGTGCTTTTTGAGAGGTTGACAAGACCTCTCCCAATGAATGTGAAGGTTTGAACATAGTCTATTTAAGTTATACCTTTCTCATTTTCCTGTTCTTCCACTTTTAAGTTTGGACAAGTCAGACCTTTTTCATTCCTATTAATGCACAGATTTTGTAGGCTTAGCGATGTTCTTATTTTACTCATCTTTGAATTATCCTGGGCAGAGGTCTAATTAGGTAGATTAACTGAAAACACCTGGAAAAGGGCTCACCAGCAATTGCTTTCAGTAAAGCAGTCAGAACAATCAGAAACACAGGTCAAAAGCATGACTGACATTTGCTAGCTAATAATATAGTAGTAGTAAAATTTTCCTTTTTTCACAGTACAATAGCTTGTTGGATTTTCTGATTAGAACACCATCTTTGTCTTTTCATGCCTCAATGCTCCTGCTAGGTGTAGGGATATTTCCCTTCACCCCCCCAGAAATAAACTCATTTACCCTGAATAGAACATCAAAGAAAAGCAGCTGCAGCAAATATTAGCACACAGCAAGTTTCAGCAGACTCTCTTTTGCTTTTTTTCTCAGGTATCCATCTCTGCGTCTGCTCATGAATCTGACCACTTCATAAAACTGTGTAAAATGATATGCTAAAATAAGATTTAGGTTTCAGGTGTTTTACATTATAGTGCTCACTGAGAGGCACGTTCAGCCATGTGTCTGGTTGAAACAGTGGGGCGACTCTGTCCAGAAGAGTGTAAACGTAAAAATGAAAAAAAGGTGGAAAAAAGTGGAAATTTCATGTGGAATATGAATCAGACTCTATGCTTGCCATAACAGTTTGTATAAAAGCAACATTTCTCTCTGCAATTCTTCCTTACAGCTTAACAAAATACAGTGAGAACTTTACAAGGAAGTGATATATCGGAATCATCTGGTAACTTTAATGCTTGTTCTTCACCTTTTATTTTTGCACATAAATCTTTACTCTCAAGAATGACGATGTACAAATATATTTTTATAGAGAATACTATACTCCTGTGTATATTTTTATATTACTCACTGGTATGCCTGGCTGTGTCACTAAGGACTAGTTGCCTGCAGCGCTTTAAATTAACACATATAGAAACAACTATTAGTTAAGCCTCCATTTGCTTTCTTTTTAAGTTTTAAGTCACCTGAAGAAAAGAAGTTTAATATTTTTGACACTGTTATTCTACACAGTAATTGGACTTTTACAATACAAACAGCCTGCATATCTCCAGGATATCTTCAGCATGCATCATCACATACTGTATCATCCTTCCAGCGAGGTCCTTCTCTTATTTACAGATGTAATGAATTAAACCACGGACAGCAAAGAAACATTCTTATGTCATCTGAATGACTGTGGTTCAAAAGTGAGTTCATTTAAATGCCTCTCTAGCAGCAGCTTTAACAGAAAACATAATTTAAAACATATCAGTTCCCTGGTTTTGAGAAATCTTCCATCTTTTTCCTTTCACCCTTAAATGTGTGAACTTTACTGTTTTTCTTCTTGTATTGGAACAGTAACCTTTCTTTCAGTCACTGTTACTTGTTATATGCATCAAAGCTAATCAACTGCCAATAGACTGACTGTGTATATGTGCACTTACCACTAGTATGTACATGGAATGGCATTAGTGTTGAAAGAATAGACAATGTTAGATGATTTAGTCAGAGTGGTTTGGACCATACAGAAGCTCTTGCAGCACATTGGCCCACAGAACATTGTAAATGCTAAAGATAGAAAAAGAAAGTGTGCTTCTAATTTATTTTATTTTTTCGTATAATTGGGCATTATACTGCATGAATTGATTTTGTGTTCTAGTCATAATGTAAGCTATGTAGCAAATACCACTTTGATGTCCTTGTAAGATACTGTATTTATACGTGTTGACAAAATATACAAAATTTTATCGATAATCTTTATATTGACAATCTTGTACAGTCTATTGTCATTTAGTTTAAAAATTATTTCCTCCTATTGTAATCCTGTTATTGGTGCCATTAAAAAAAAGTAAAATCTGACTGATATTATGTCCAGCAATCCTGCACTGAAATGCATTCACTGCCTGTACTGCTGCTTCCATTTTCTGTCACATAGACACAGACAGGGATTCCAGGTTAGTCCAGCACAATAACTTCCAGCACCATGGGACTGTCTTTAAGTGAATGTCCTTCTCTAAATAGTCAAAGCTCTTTGGCTGTGCGAGCTGCAGCCGGCATTTCATCTGTCATCGTGTCTGTCTGGAGAGATGACAGACAGACAAGCATTGCGTGCAGATGGAGGGTGTGAAGGCGCACTGTCTCTCTGCTCTCTGACTCAACAGAAGAGGAAGATGATGACAGAAAACACTGCTGAAAGGATGGGGCATTGCTAAAGGGTGGAGATGGCTACAGGGCAGGACGTGAGAACAAAGTGAGTTTTTAGCATTGTTCAGTTCCGTCTCATATTTTCTGAATGTACTTCTGAAAGATTTGACTGCTTACTTTTCAGTGTCTGTAGGTATCATTTTTGAAATTGTCCTGTTGAGCATTAGTGACAGGCACCCATCATCCATCTAAGGCTTCCCAACAAACATATTAAAGGCATTTTAACTGTTTTTTGGACATTTGGAAGCAACAGAACAAGCTGTTGGAATAACAGTGACATATTAGTCTTTTATAAAGTCAATAACGTGCGTTTGCAAAGTATCCTACTTATACACCCAGCAAACATGGAGAAGCATTATCCACCTGATGAATTTAAAGAGGACCTATTCTGCTCATTTTTATTTTTGGACTCTATTTTTGCATGCTTCACAGCTCAAAATAATCCTTATTTATCTTATATTGGTGCTGACTTCAAGGCCCCCTGTTCACTTGCAGCGTTTGATTATCCAAAAACACATTGCTGCTGTAGCCCAGCTAAACGTCTGCTACTTATTATAATGACACCAGCTTGAAACCAGCTTGTGCTTGAAATATAAAAAGTACTACTTGTTTCCCATTGCATTTTACACAGGAAAAGATTACTAGACAGAGGAGATTTGACAAAGTTGCTTCAAGTTCAGTTCATGAATTTAACTACAAATTACATATCAAATAAAAACATTTAAATATATTCTCTTAGAGAGAGTTGCACATGAATGGACGTAATATTTTGATCTCCTTGTCTTGACCCAGAACAGATTAGATAATGTGTACACTATTTTCTAACTTCTTGGATTTATTAAAGAGTAAGCAGGATGTTTGGTGGATATTGTAGGAGGATGGGAATGGGGAAAAATGGTTACGAAAAAAAACATTGAAAATATACAGAGAATGAAAATACCTGCAAAAATCAGCAGTTACCCATGTACATATGACCTTAACCAGGGATTTCCAAATCCTGTATCTCTAACAGATGCTTGACAGCTGTGAAAGATGTGTTACTTAATGTGAGATAAGAACATTAACTAAATTTAAAGGGTATATATTTTCATCTTCGACATTAAACAAAAAACTCTTTTTTTTTTTCTTATCTGAAAGATGAACTTTTTCCTGTTTTTGTCTGTGTGTGTGTTTTTTTGTTTTTTTTTTGTAGTTTGATTGACTTGAAGGGTTGGGGAGAGGAACATGGGAGGATAGACAAGGGAGAAAAGATAAAGCAAAATGAGGAGGAGAAGGATGACACAGAGCTGAGTTGCTGATAGATGTGCTGAGCTCACTGGTGTTCTCTGATGAGAGGAGATGAGATCAGTGAAGAGTGTGGAAGTGTGAGAGGAAAGAAATGTGCAACAGGAAGGAAGATGAAAATGTCATTGAGGCTAAATACCTTCTGTCCCATCTGTCACATCTATCCCATCTGTCCTTACTATGACTTGTCACTTAAATAACATGAACACATTTCACTGCTTATTCATATAAATCTTTTTAAATGCATGTATGCTTTTTTTCTCAGATTCTCAGAATCAATAACAATGCTTTTTCTTTCAGCTAAAAAATAAATGACTACTATGTATGATCCGAGGACAGCACACTGACTTATCACCTGTGTTTTTCTAATTATCACTTGGTAAACAGGTATACATCTCATTTTAATTAAAAAGACAGCTGAGGAGGGGAAAAGGTAAATCTACAAAATTAAGATGTTCAGCACTTTGCATTTGATGCATGAATTGTGCTTTATACATACAGTTTGTTTGACTGAAACATAAAATATCAGGCACAGAAGCCTGTTACACAAGAACAGAGACTATCCTGTGAAAAAATAGATGAAAAGTCTCTAAATAAATTGAAAAAAGAAACATCCACTACAGCCCATGTAATTATTGCAATAATGAGACAAAAAGAGCTAAACGATACGGTGTATTATCTTAAAATTTGTGCAGATTTTTCAGTTCAAGTTAGTTTTTGATGATTGGCCAGGAAGTTTTTGGACAATGACAGTTGTATTTTTGCCTCCGTTCATCACCACAGTGGATTCTAAATCAAACAATAAAGATGTGATTGGAGTGCAGACTTTCAGCAGACCTTTCAACTCAAGGTTTAACAAAAGTATTGCATTGACTGTTTTCAGTATGAAAAAAAAATGCTCTGTTGAGTTGGGATCAGGTGACTGACTTGGCCATGGAAGAATATCCCATTTCTTTGCCTTGAGAAATTTGTTTGTTTTCCAGAAATGCACGGGCCATTTTAGATGTTCTCTGGCAAAGTCTGATCTGGGCTTCTTTGTTCTTGAGTGCAACCAGTGGTTTGGACCTTGTGATAACCCTCTGTATTTACATTCATGAAAGCGTCTCTTGATTGTAGACCTTGACAATTACCCGTCTATGTCCTCGAGAGTGTTCTTGACTTGGTAACATGTCATGAAAGTGGTTTTCTTAACCTTGGAAATAATTCTGCGATCATCCACTTTAGTTTTTTTGGTGTTACTGAGCTACAGTGCATTACTTCTTTTTAAGAATGTACCAGATTGTTTATTTGGCCACTCTCTGATAGGATCATTTTGATTTTTCAGCCTAATGGTGGATTCCTTCACTTGCATCGACATCTCTTTAGACAGCTACCAAATGCAATTTCAACACTTGGAAATAATGAAGGAACAGGGTTAACCTCAACATGAAACTGCTTGTCAGTCATCTGTCCAATTACTTTTGAAAAGGGGGGGGGGTTATGTGTAAAAATGGCTGTAATTCCCAAACAGTTAAACTGCTTGAATTAAAGATGAAAATCTGCTCTTCAGTAACATCTTGACTGTCTGATTTAAAATCCACTCTTGTCGTGTAAAGAGTCAAAATTACAAAAAAAAAAGAAAAAAGAAAAATGTGTCTTTGTCCAAAAACTTATGGACCTGGCTGTATGTGGTTGGCTTCACAGAGGGATGTTTTTCCATCGCAGAGGTCACTAATCAGTTCAGTCTTAATGCTTTTTACATACATGGCTCACAAGCTGTGAATCCTATTATGATGTTTTTCATATTCTAAAGAAATACACATTGGGACTCTTCTGGTTGTTATGAACTGTATTTTTTTTTCTTTTACTTTTCAATTTCATACAACAACAAAAAAAATCTATACTGAGTATCTGTATCTGTGTCTCTATTTGTCCATAATATTTGAACATAATAGGCCTTTTGTTTTCACTAGTAGAGGTAAACTGGTGAAGATTTTGTTAAAAATGTTTTACATAAAAGCATCCTACAAAGATAAAATACAACAGACAAAGAGGTCTATGGATGAATTGTACAATTTAAATTAATGTTTCAGAGAAACAAAACTTCACTAATTGGTTTGAAGGCTTTTCTTTGCCTGTACAGGTCACTTAAGTACATTTTTCTCTTGTTTTGGTATGATTCTTCAGTCAACATTACTAACTTCATAGATTGTTTACTTAGTTTAAGTAAGGGAATAGTAATACAACCATGTAAATAGTTTGTCTTTGTCTTGGTTTTTCCAAGCCCAGTTCTCTTATGGACTGCTTACCTCCTGACCCAAACACTGTGTGCATACTTTAACCAGAATTTATTAGTATGAGTAAGCAAGGCACAATTATGACTGAAGTTTTTTCTTATCTTTGCAGCCCCACTTCATCCAGCCAATGTAATGGCTACATCTTGACATAAACTTGTCCATTGGTGCTGCATGTTTGGACCTTCTTACCTTGTGGTTTTGTTGGATCCTTTGTTTTCTGGTGGAAGTTTCTGGTATGTGGTTGGATGGTTAAAAGGGTGTTAACCCAGGGAGGAGATTCCTGGGCATTTGACTCAACAACAGCTGTGGTTGATGATGAAGAGAAGCTGTCCAAAGAGCTTTTTACCATCAGCTGCCTTTTTAGTGTGAAAGGGGTGCTCAGGTGAATAGAGTCAGTGACCATGAAGGGCTCTCTCTCACACACACATACACCTGGGAAAAAAACACCACCAGAATATCTGCTCATAGAAACCTGAAAGATACCTATACATCTGCACACTCATCTGGACAAGAGTAATGGTAACGTTCACATGCAACATGTGCACACAGCTTCTCACAGGAGTTTGCACACACATACACAAACACAAAAGCACAGATATATGCAGTCATTGCACACACACATGCACACACTCACAGATGGAAACAACACAGACACCTGGCTAGCACTGAAGCGCTGTTCTGTTTGCATACCTCTCCCTCCCTAATCATCCTCCACACAGCCACAAAGCCACCATTAAAACTAAGAAAACAAAAACACAATAAGAGGGCAACAGGCGGCTTCCATCCTTCTTCCACCCATCCCTCCCTTCCACTGTTCCTCCCTTTTCTCTGTCTCTCTGTACTGAATGTTTACCTTCCCCTGTGAAAAGAGAGGGATATGGACAGGCAGGGCGAGAAAAGAAAGAAATCTGGCCGAGGGGAAGGGAGCCAAGGTCTTTAAAGTCTGCCACAGAGCCGTGACAAAAGCCTCCTAATCTCAGTGTTGTCTTTCGGCCCCTTTTTCTGCCTTCACATCCTGCCAAGTTTGTGTCTGCATGTGTGTTCATGGAGAGTAAAAGGGGAAGAAACTAACAGTTAGTGCACTAGCATGTGTGTGTGTGTGTGTGTGTGTGTGTGTTTAAAAGAGCAGTCAAATGGCAAAGCAAGATAGTGTGTGCTGGTGTGAAAATTTGTGTGTGTCTGAGTCCATGATTGTGTGTATGACGGGAAAGGAATCTTTCCATAGTCGTGCTGACATCACTTAAGCATACATAGGGCAGTTGAAGGAGGCCCCTTTCCAAAGGCAACAGCCGACTTCACATGTGGGATGCCTGTCTGTATGTATGTGTTGAAGAATATATGAGTGGACTAGGTCACCAGTCCTCACCTGTTTCTCTCTCACTCATAAGCCCCCTATTCAACTCTCTTCCGCCAAAATGTACAAAAAAGTTCCTGTGGGTGTGTGTATGTGCAACAATTCCTCAATTTCATCCTCTTTACCCTCTACAAAAGAAGCAGTTGTGATTAGAGGTATGTGCATGTGAGTGTGCATGTGTGCATACTTGAATTACTCGTGTTATGGGGACATAAAACCATTTACAGAGTCACAATGAGGGGGCTAAGATCGCTTCATAACATATATCATTAGTGTAAAGCAAGTTGTGGTTTGGGTATGTCCTGAGGAAATGAATATAAGTCAGTGTAATGCCGTCTAAACTGATGGAAGCACAACCATGTGTGTGTGTGTGTGTTTGCATGCTTGTGTGAGTATTTGTGTGTGAGTGACCTGCTGAGTGTCCCTTCCTCATCCTGCAGATCCCTATCTGTGGCAGCTGTGGTCCACAGACCTTCACACTCAGCAAAGGAATGCATGCTGGAGCCATCTAGATACATAAAAGGCAGAGATGGACTATAGTGCCATCTAAAGGCTGATCAATTTAATGTCAAGTCCACTGTTCACTAAGTGATATTCAGCTCTGCAAGCTGTTGAAGGAAATGTTTGTCTTCATATTCAAATGTCTTGACTATGTTGATTATTCAACAATCTGTTCCTATTCCATGTTCTATGCCATGAACTACAGTATAGAACAAATGACAACACCAAAGTTATTTTCTGACTTTCTCAATTTGTCTTGGCAATCCATTGACTGACACTGTCATCCCTAGAGGCAACAGCATGTCTAAAAGTGATAAAATTGATTAATTAACTTGACTGAGGGCAATGAATTCTATACTGAACTGCTCACAAAGACACACAATATGTAGTTTATTTGAAAATAGATAGATCTGCACATCAAAAAGAGGAAGATGTAAACTCTGTGTGCCTTAAACATGACCTCTTCTGGATATAAACACTGGGTAATTTAGCACCTAAAGGCCTTAATAAGGAACAAGAGATAGACTTGAGGTTTAGTCCCCTAATGCTTGTCTCTTACGCTAACATTGCTGTTATTTTCTCATTCCCTATGATAATATATAGACTTCTAATAGTAAGGAAATAAAGAACATTTTTGATAAATCTGTGTATTATGTGTATTTTATGTCTTTTTCTTTTGTTTGTGTTTTTACTATTCAACTGAATTTGCAACAAGTGAGATATGTCACTTGTGTTGTCTTATATGGACTATGCATATTGAGGATAGTGATGCTCTGTATTTATCAGAAGTCTGAGGAAGAACCTGGATGGTCAGCTGCAATTCTCCCTATTAAACATTAGATTTAACAGCATTTTTTGTGTTTATCACATTACAAATTTATTTGGAGTCCATTTAAAGATTACTTTTTCCTTGTATCAGTCAGTCAGATTGTAGTTTTTTTTTTTTGTTTGTTTGTTTTGTTTTGTTTTTTGTGGACCATGGTTTATAAAGGCAGGAAAGAAAAATTATTTGTAGCCTTACATGCACTATTAGTCCACTACTGGATTTAAATGGAAGGGGTGCTACATAGTGACATACCAATTTGTTCTAGACTTTTTTTTTCCAATCCATGCATGCTTATGATGTACTTGCATCATAACAGGCTGGAAAGTTGTATCATTTGATACAGCAGATATTATTTGTCTTCCCCTATTTTATTTTGTTAATCATCTCATGACCATGTTGTGAATTGGCACCATTCATATAGTGCCAATTCACAGCAACGGTTGCCTCAAGGTGCTTCATTTTAACAGGGTAAAGACCCTACAATATTAGAGATGATCCCCTATGAGCAGCCCTTGGCGACAGTGGGAAGGAAAAACTCCCTTTTTTACCAGGAAGAAACCTACAGCAGAAGCAGGCTCAGGGAGGAGAAGTAATAAATGCATGAACTAGTTTTAAAGCATCACTCTGAGACATGATATTTCCAATTTTAGCCATATTGTGCAGATGAAAGAAAGCAGTACAACAATATGCCAGTTGAATGACATATCCTGGTTGAAAATGACTCCAAGATTCCTCACAGTGTTACTGGAGGCCAAGGGAAAGCCATCCAGAGTAAGGATCTAGTTAGACACCATCCTTTTAAGGGCTGAGAACAATAACTTCAGTTTTGTCTGAATCTAGATGTAAAAAATTACAAATCATCCAGGCTTTTATTCTTTTAAGACAGGCCTGTAGTACTAATTAATTTGTGTCATCTGACTTCACATAAATATTGAAAAACTGGGTGTCATTTGCATAACAATGGAAATGAATTCAGTGTTTTCTAATAATATTGCCTAAGGGAAGTAGAATAACATGAAAAGCATCAGTCCCAGCACTGATCCCTGTGGAACTCCATGACTAATGTTTCTGTGCAAGAAAAACACCCTGTTTACATGAACACTATCAGATAAATACCATTTAAACCAGCATAGCATATCTTCTTCAATACCAACAGTGTGTTCTCATCTCTGTAGTAAAATATTGTGATCGATGCTATTAAGTGCTGCACTGAGGTCTAACATGATAACCCCCCCTCCACTGTGGGGGTTGCACTGCTCTAAAGCAGTAAAACACACATGAGGTAAATCAATTATGATCTATTTCAGTAAACACAATACAAATACTGGGTAATGCTTGCTTGAAATACTCAACATAAACAAATGGACATTTTTAAATAAATTGTTTCAACAGATTTCTTCAGTTTTTCAAATGACATCTTCAATACTAAAGGTGATTAGACTTTACATAGAAGCAATTTCTTTGCACCTCAGTAAAACAAATAATTCAAGTGTGAAATCATTTAGTTCATGTCTTGTCTTGCCTAGAGGGGATTACACTTACCGCACCAAAGTTACAAGACTGAAATACTGAGTGACAAAGTGTGAAGTCTGGATCAGATTAAGTGAGAAGCTTCTCTTTCTCCTTTCTCTCTCTCTTTCTCTCTCACACACACACACATAGACATGCAAACAGGAGAGTGGAGATGGCGAGGCTGAGAGCAGGAGGGGTGGACAAGCTGTGGGAACATGCTGCTGAATAATTACCACTGACATCAGAATAGTTTTCTTTAGCTCTCTGAAGTGGCAGAGCTCATTTGTACAGCCTGGAGCCATGCAGAGGTGTGTGTTAATGCAACAGAGAAAGTAAGAGAGCCATGCAGAGGTGTGTGTAAGTGCAACAGAGAAAGTAAGAGAAAGAGAAAAAAAGACAATATAAAACTTAAATAAAATAATAAACTAACAAACATTATACAATACACCTCTTATTGATGTTTCTTGAGATGTACAGCACAAGACTTCACCTGGTTTGTGTGTGTGTGTGTGTGTGTGTGTGTGTGTGTGCGCGTGTATGTGTATGTGTATGTGTGTGTCCATAAGGTAGTGATTATTTTGATTTAGTCTTCTAGCTGTCAATGTGTGACACCATGACAGCTTAGTATGCCCTGGGGAGCCATTTCCTTCTAAGTGGACCTTAAAAAACAGGAAACGTCTTCAAATCCCACTGAAGCGCAGAAGAGGATCAGGCCTACTGACTCTATACAATTCTCTTACTTTACACACGAGCACACACCCAAATACAAGTGCCTGAATATAGCGTGCACAGACCCAGAACACACACACACACAGTCCCACCTGAGCCCTTCTGAATAGACACCATTCTCCACCCTGACAGCCAGGGACAATAGAGGTGAAAACACAGCTTTACAAAGAAAGAATCGACCTGTCTGAACACATCAGGCGTCCTCGCCACCCGCTTCACCGCATGAGCTTTTCCGTGCTGTGATGACTTCAGGTGATATCATGTTTCTATATGGCTACACTTTTCTTTGCCTTCACTTGCATTTGTTTTGTAACAGATATGAGGTTTATGCTTCTAACGTTACATCCAGCAGGCCAAGAAAGTGCTGAGAAACCACTGGTGAGAGTGGTTAATGGCATTGCTTTGCCTTTCTTGATGTTACTGCAGCATTTGTCTGCCTAGTCTTGTGTAATCCAGTAAACTGAGGTATTCTTTCGTGAACAGCATAATCCCAGTTTATCTTTATAAAGTGAACAGGTGCTGGCACAGCAAGCAAACGTCACGTTTGTCTTTGGCTAAAAGCTCGTAAGACTTTGTGAGCTGAGGCCTTTAGGATTTTCCTCTGGATTACTGAAAGTAATTGTCATGACTATCCTGACCTTTGACTACAAACCAGTCATCAACATAAAAATGTACCAGATTTCATCAGAACATCTGCAGTATGGTGGCAGGTGAACCTCAGTCAGAAATAGAAAGAAAACACTGAAACCATTTCATTCAACAACAAGTCTCATCGTTATTTTATCAGCTTTTTATTGAATTAGTAGACTGAAAACAATTTAACAACCTTAAATTTTGGGTTTAGTAATCCATGTACATAAGAATACATCTTAAAGGTCAAGTTAAATACATTTAATTTTGCCTGTGAATTCACAGGTGTGTGGGTAAAACCAACATACAAACAGGGTGGTGACTAGTTTTAGCTAGGTGTACTTTATCTAGAGACCTCATGGCAGTTTTTGTGTGTGTGTGTTTGTTAAGGAGGTGGGCAGACCAGTGAGGACATGGAGTGTCTGAAGGAGGATGGAGGTCTAAAGATTGGAGATTTCCATCCAGAACTCTGGCTGTATGACGCATCTGGGGTCAAAGGTGTTCCATGAAAACGGCTGGGAGAGGATAAGAGAGGAAAACTGTTATCCTACTGTTAACAACAACCAGGCAAAATTAGATACAGTGGGGCAAAAAAGTATTTAGTCAGCCACCAATTGTGCAAGTTCTCCTACTTAAAAAGATGAGAGAGGCCTGTAATTTTCATCATAGGTATACCTCAACTATGAGAGACAAAATGAGAAAAAAAAATCCAGAAAATCACATTGTCTGATTTTTAAAGAATTTATTTGCAAATTATGGTGGAAAATAAGTATTTGGTCACCTACAAACAAGCAAGATTTCTGGCTCTCACAGACCTGTAACTTCTTCTGTAAGAGGCTCCTCTGTCCTCAAGTCGTCACCTGTATTGATGG
>VUQS01031568.1:11656-27375 GCA_015108495.1 Heterochromis multidens | reverse complement strand
GTGCTGGCATTTCTCCTGCGGTGTTGCTATCAGTGTGTGAAGAGTGGGAGAAGAGGGTTGCATTGACAATCCAACACAATGGGCAGCACATTGAACACATTTTATAAGTGGTCAGAAACTTGTAAATAACTCATGAAAGAATAAAGTTACGTTGGAACCAAGCACACCATTGTTTTTCTTGTGACATTACCAATAAGTTTGATGTGTCACATGGCCCTCTTCCTATTGAAAAAACAAAAGTTGTATCCAAGATGGCCGACTTCTAAATGGCCACCATGGTCACCACCCATCTTGGGGAGTTTGCCCCCTCACATATACTAATGTGCCACAAACAGGACTTTAATATCACCAACCATTCCCATGTTATTACGGTGTATCCATATAAATGGCCCACCCTGTATATAAAAAGAGATAAAAAGTAAGAAAAAGCAAGTTACAGAAAGTCTTAAGAAACTATACAAACTATAAGTGCAAAACTGAGTAGTGCAATGTGTTTATCTGAATAATCTCACCTATCAACCTAGACCAGACCCGGGCAACGTATGGCACGGGCCACATCAGGCCCTTTGGTTGTTCCTGATCAGCCTGCATGAGGTTAATAGGAAATTAGAATTCTAACATAAATAAGTGCATATCATGCAGTTTGTCCTATTTCAATCACCAAACACTCTTCGATAAATTCTCCATCAGAGAATGGCTTACTTTTTTTGAGCGATTTTGTGAGAAAACACAACACAAATTTATTTATTTTATTTTCAAGGCAACTGCTATTCATTTTTTTATGTATGTATGTGTGTGCAAACAAATGCATCTTCACTGTAAATGCATTGGAACAGATGCTTATAAGAGATGTGTTTGCTAGTCCCTGAAAGATGTCAGCTCACATTAAAAAAAGAAAGACTGATGCAGAATGTAAAGTTTTTAACAAGACATGGACTTTTAAGTATTTATTTACTGAAGTCAGAGGTAAAGCCATGTGCTTAGTTTGTGAAGAGAAGATGTGTTTAAGGATTACAATTTTAATTAACTTTATGAGACTAAAAATGCAGAGAAATACAAGCACTTGACTGATACAGAGCAGAAACTGACATTTTGCTAGCAAAAGTGCAAATGCAACAAGGACTTTTTACCAAGCTTTACACATCCAGAGATGGAGGAGTCAAGACCAGCTCTGTGATTTTCCACAAAATCACAAAAAACAGCCATTCTAAACCATTCTCTGATGGGGAGTTTATCAAAGAGTGTTCAGTGGACTCTAATATGGCCTGAGAGAAAAGAAGCATTTGAGAATGTGCCCCTCTCCAGGCAAACCATAACAAGACTGATCAAGGACATAGTGGGAAATCTGGAGCTTCAATTGCAAAACAAAAAGAGGACAATTTGGACTTTTTCTTCTTCAGTATGGAGGAGAGCTGTGACGTCTGTGACACAACCCAGTTACTCATCTTTGTATGTGGGATAACAAAAAAGTTTGAGATTACAGATGAGCTGATAGCAATGCAATGAAAAGGGACTACAACAGGAAGTGATTTGTTCATGGAGGTAACTGCATGCTTGGATAGGCTTGGGCTGAAATGGAACAAACTGACAGGGAAAATTGTTGAACTTTTGAAGCGGATGCAAGATAAGATGACTGAAATTAACCCAGGACTGAAATTGGTATTTTTGCATTGCATTATACACCAGAAAGTGTTGTGTAAGTCAGTCCTAAAAATTAACCACGTTGTTGATGTTGTAACTAAAATAGTTATCTTTATCAGGGCAAGCGCACTAAATCACAGACAGTTTGTTGCAATTTTGGAAGAGCATGAGACTAAACATGGTGACATAGGCTACCACACAGCTGTCAGGTGGCTCAGCCTGGTCAAAGTGCTAGAAAGAGTATGGGACTTGAGAGCAGAAATTTGAGTTTTGAGAGAAGAAAGGCAAAGACAATCCAGAGCTCTCAGATGCAGAATGGAAGGCAGATCTTGCTGTTGATGTGACTGTCCTTCATATTTCCACGTTAGACACTGAACCTGACTTTAATACACGTCTTCAAGCCCAAAACATACTAGATTTCGACCACTAAACAAAAAAACAGAACTGAAAAACTGCAGATGAAATAATTAAACCACAAGCAAAATAACAATAGCACCTTGTATAAAATTAGAAATTTTGCAAAAAGATGCATATTTTGTTTAATTGTTTAGTTTAGGAATGTTGATGACAGTATTAAACTATGCCTATTTCACATTCAGAAAAAGAAATAAAAGAAATAAAATAAAATGCCCTCTAAAACAGTCCCAGTTTTTCTATGTGGTCCCTTGAGAAAATTAATTGCCCACCCATAACCTAGACTGACAACATCACAGAAGGCAAAGTTGTTGGACTTATGGCAACGGAAATCCAACAGCATGTTGGCTAATTAATGCTATTAATGTTACTGTTACTGGAATTTCTAGCAAAAAACAGAAGCTGTACTTGTTCCTCAAGTAAATTTGAAAAGACCTCAGAAAGAGGAGCAAAGGGAGTAGAGAGGCAGAGAGGCCAATGATTTATAGACTATTATTGTTTGGGGAGTATTTAGCAAGAAATGCTGTTCTTATCGTGCATGTAGGCATCAGGTTTTGTGACCCTCTGAGTCCTAAATCTAATATTCACCGCTAAGAACCACATCAGAATAAAACAGTTCACATGTATTATGGGAGGAAAAAAAAAGCCAAATGTATTGTTAGCAGTCTTGAAATGGGACTGAATCCAGTGAGTAACTGTAGCACGATCAAAAAATAAAAAAAATAAAAAATGCAGCCTGCAGCTCACACAAATAGAAAACATAAAAAACTTATTTGAAGATTTAAAGGTATCTTAAATTGCTTGCTTCATTACTTTAGTTTCAGTCAGCAGAAACATATTTATAGTGTTTTTTTCATTGAGACAAGCTGTCAGTTCATAATGGGGAAGAGTACCAGGCAGAGAGATGATTAGAGAAACAGAAAGAGAAAAACACAAAAGAGGAAAACAGGAAATATAAACTGAGGGGGGGGGGGTAAGAGAGGAGGAATCAATATCACAAGCCTTAAAAAATATGTGTGGATCATTATCAGGCTAAAGATATTAATAGAGCCACAGCATGCCTTCCACTCTTGTGAGAATTATATGTTCTCCTCTGCTCACATTGTTTTCTATGTCTTTTAAATGGTGATTACAATTTGGTCCTCCGTAGGCGAAATGCACTTTTTCGTGTCACAGCCATGCCTGAGCAGGCACATCACAAGCATGCCACAGCCCAGGCCCTACTTAGGAACAGGTGCCAGCACAATGCTCTATTTAATACCACAATCATGCAACCTCTGTGTACTTCATTGTGCTCTGTACATGTCATTTTGAGATGTTTTCAGAAAATGATATTTTAAAAACTCACATGATCACAACATGGGTAAGTAAATCACTTGTTCTCATTGAAATCCATTTAGGATTTATTTTATATATTATTAATGCATATTCACCAATATGCATGTGCAAATAATGAATGAATAGGGGAAAGGGAAAATACATAACTACCATTAAAGCTCACATCTTCACAGAAACATGTACTGGGTTTAATAATTTGTTTAAAGGAAACATACAGCTGACAGAGCCAATATACAAGTGTTAAGAAGGCAGCTGTTATCCATTTTATTTAAGATATTTGAAGCCTTGGAGATGAACTTCATTAAACTGGTCTAATAGATTAATGGAATTTTTGTTTTTTCAGTGTGAGTGTCTGAAGAGACAGTGTTGTGTATTTCATACCTTATTTTCTCGGTTACTTAAGGAAACATCCAAGCCAAACAGCAAATTTACTCAAAGCTGTAACTCACAAATCACCTAAGGGTGCTCAAAATCAATGTTTTCACACACAATTTCAATTTTTCATTCAATTCAGTAAGTAGACGGCTTATATAGAATATGCTGCAATTTCTATTTTAAACTTTTGTTTGTCCTTCCATTGTAAAACATTTCAAGTCAACTAACTGGACTAGAAAACAAACTACCAACAGGGTAGTATTATGACCAGAAAATTAATCCAAATGCAGTGGAAGATGCTGCATTTTAATAAGCACACAGTCATAAACAGTGCAGTCTCAAGAAATTTTATGATTAAATTTTATCTTCTTAATCACTGTACCCACAGTATTCATAACTCAACTGTATCAAGACAGCTGGGATGCTGTTCAACTCTGTTTAGACAGGTGGATGGAGTTTAAATGAACAAGGTATCATTGTCCTGTATCCTCTTATAGAAACATATTTTGGATCTTATATATCATAGTTATACATGGAACCAGTTGAAGGTACATCACAGAGGAAGCAAACAGAGACAGAGAGACTTGCGTTGAAGCAGAATAAAAGCAGTGACATGCAAAGTAGGCTGTCTTCAGAGGAGAAGAAAAAAGGTGGGGCAAGAGGGTGGAGAGATGCTTTAAGCTGATTTATATCAAATGGTAATAAACTGGGCATGAATCCCCGACCCACCCCCACCCCCACCCCACCTGTTTAATATGCGAATATGCAGAGCATCCCACTCCTGACAGCTCCCCATTAATAAAAGCATGGCTGGAAGCACAGGTAGCCATAGCTCATCTATATGAAAATACATGATGATGGTTTTACACAAAGTCATCTTTTAGAATGGAGCCCATGTGCCAAAGCAGGGCTGATACGGAGAAGTACACACAGTCATAACTCTACATATGTCTTTAGTTCATTTCTGGAATTCTGTCGAGTGGAATCAAATCACAATGGCACCCATCCATGACAGAGGTGTGGGGAGGATTACAATTTACTAGAAGAGTGGACATCAGTTGCAAACAGTTTCTGTTAACATGGTGCCAGACCATATGGTATGCTGCCATGAAGTCCTTCTAATCACTGAAACAATTCTCTTTATGCACTGATGATGGATGTCTTTGTACTCTTAATTGTCCCATATTTTATACAGATTGACCAATAATTTCAAACATGTGGTGACCTAAAACCTATTAGACATCTCTTTTAATTCAAAACCATCACAATTTGTGACTGTAGGATGATTTCTTTGACATAGGTCACTATATCATTTTAACAGTTATAGCATTTCAGATGAGGAATCATTCTTGAAAATATATATAGACAGTTCCTGTGAGTATTTTCTCTTCCCTTGGTATTGGGACCATATATATCAGACAAAGATGCATTTCCATATTTTGATAACTCATGTATATTACCTTTGTCCGTTTTCTCCCAGCAGACGCCCCCATAAGGAGAAGTGAACAAGGGGAAAAAGAAACACAAGGAGGCTCTAGATGTCCAGCCCCTGGAGGCCCTAGTAAAACCTACTCTTAGTCCATGTATTTTACATGAACAATCCTCAGAGGGCACAAAGAATAGGAATCTTACACTATTTAAATACAGGATTTGGGACATCAAAGCCAGGCTGATATTGGAATAACAGAAATAATTAGGGGTATGGAAGTTGCAGAAATAGCCACATTTCCATAAGATGATAATTAGTCCCAGGGCTAGCTAGGTCAGGATAAAGCATGTTTGTTGAAGCTTTGTATTAGATGGAGGCCTAGAGCTGGAATTCCAGGTAATTACAGGAAACTGAAATACTGCAGCTGAAATACTGATTGAAAATCAAGTTTCATTTCATTTCATTTTAGCGCCATGTCCTGAATTCATAATTGAAAGCATAAAAATTGTTTCATTTTATATATAACACGCTGAAGCTGAATGAGCAGCTGGTATACAAAGAAAACATAGACCTTAGTTAAGCTGATTTCATTGTAGGTGGTTTTCTGTTAGTGAAGTGGAAAATGTGATAGCATATTTCAAGCAGCACTTCACAATAACTAAGGCCATGGATCATTCTTTTGATGACTCTTAGCAGTTACAAAGGCTTGTAAAACATGCATACTAAATGGTTACATTGCTGTGTGAATCATTTGCAAGATGAAAAAAATTGAAACCTCAATTAGCCTAGATCTCGAATCGGATGAGATAAGGCCACAGGTCTGCTGCCGCACTTCTCTCTGTGTGTAGTCATTTGGTTTGTCTTGTTCCATTTCCACTTATGGGTAAACAGGGAGGGAGTAAAATCATTTTATTTTCTCCTGCTGAGAGGGATGTTAAGAGGGGCCAGAGAGTCTGTCTCCTTATCTAATAACCCTGCCACAAGCTTGCCAACACAGGAGAATCCTGGCAATGAGCAGGGAGGGAGTCACAGAGCCATTTAGAATCCAAGCTTGGCTCAGTAAGTGAAATCCACACTGCTACTGGAAGAGTGATGCTGGTAGCTACAAGTCTCCCCCCACTTCCTCAGTGGAAGCAGATCTGATACATCTGGCAGCATCTTTGTGTCTTTTCATATTCAATTGCTAAACATAGTTTAAATCACAGTGCTTTGCTTTAATACACAGTCAGTACATGCCATGAAATCTGATTCATTTAAATCTCTCCTCAGGGACTTATTGCAGCCCCAGATAAATTTAAAAGGAAGTTTAGCCAAAGGAAAAATGGAAAGAGAACCTTTTTCTTGTTTGACTATTGTTTAAGTATTTTATACTTAATACTTGTATCTTGTAAAATCTTGAATTTCCAATCCTCTACTCATTCGTGTTATTGATCATTGATGATCAAGTCCATTGATGTAAAACAATGTTTTATTGACTTAATACTTAATGGGACTAGAGTCTACAGACACATTAGGTGCTTCATAGGGCTCCACAATGGTGCTCCAAGCTAAATGCTAACTTCAACATACCATTCACATCCATGATGCCAAGTAGGTGTAATTAAAACATCAGTACTATCTGAATTTAGCACATTAGCATGCTAATAGCTGATCAATACGAGACACAAAGTACAATTTAGCCAATAGGAATGCCTTTAGTTTTGCAAAATTAGACCATAAACTAATAACTAGATGAAAACTGAAGAGGCAATCAAAGTTAATATGATTAAGCCTAAGAGCAACATGAAAGTACTAAATTTAATGGTCTTTTGCCAAACAATTGCTGAGACTTTTCACTCAAATCTGCAAAAATGAATTAAACATTGTGACTCTAATAGAAAAGTCAGGAGATCAGCAAAGTCAGAAGGAAAAACCAAGAGAGAATCATAAATCTCAGGATGAAAATCAGGTGCTAACTTATTGTCTCTTTTCTGTGACTAAGAAATGTATCAATTGGTATGACATAAAGTCACAACTCCACCCAACAGAAGCCACTGATATTGCTTAAGACTGATGAAATGTGACTAATTTCTCCTTTGGCAGCTCCTTAGTACTTCTGTCTCATCCTCAAATCACTTTCTCACACCCATACTTGGAGGAGCTAAAACACAATAAAGTGATGCAAGTGAGGGAATAGAGGAGACGTGTATGATGTATAATGGTAGGCACCCACTGTTGCACATGTCTGCAGCAGCTGTAAATGAAAACCTAACCTGAACTATTCCTTTGGTAGAGCTATAGGAAAGTCAGGGGCTCACCAAGTTCAATGTGATTCATCCTCTGGAAGTAGTAGATACATTTATTATTTCATGGTAATCTATCCAAAGGTTGCCACAATATTTCAATACATTCCAAGAATGTTAACCTGCTGGTTGGAACAAAGTTGATAAGTTGCAAAGTGGTGAAATGATCAGAAGCAAACTCACTCTGCTGCATGGCAGGATTTACTCATTGTTGACTGAGATCACCTGCCACACAACAAGCCGAAAGGAAAGCAGGGTGGGGTGGGTCATCACAACTAGTAAAGGTTGTATGTCATAAAATACATTTTCAATCTTTGTTTTAAGTCCATTTATCAGTACATCATTTTGATCTCTTAGAAAACCCAAACATATTGTGTAGTTTTTGGTTCTGGTTGATTGGTTTTAATTAATAGCGGGACTGATCATTTGTTTACCAAATACAAATTTACTCACATGTACACCTCAGAATTGGCTCAATTTACTGCATTCTCAAGACAGTGGTCTCAGAGCACAAAAAAACACATGTATGGACAACATACAACATGTTGCGAATGACTGAAGTTGAATGAGGCGAGGTTATTGGCATGTTGGATGTTGGCATGCATGTACGAGCTGTTGTTGTAGCCTTTCATGTCCATGAGAGCACCATCTGCTTGCTCTTGGTGGAAATCTCATTGTATAGAAATATCAAGATGAGGTGCTCCAACCTGTACTTGCACCATTCTTATGGCAGCACCCCGCTCTGTGCCTGTTTCAGCAGTCCAATGCCCACCTCCACACTGTTGGCTTTAGCATGGTTAGCCATCACATTGAAATCTTTCTATCACACATATTTGTGCTTCTCAGCTCAGCTACAATACCTTAAGATTAGACAGCAATCCAAACAAACAACATTTTGGTTTTGAGATATTTATGAAAATAATGTCCTCTACCTTTTCACTCCTGGCGTGCCCAGTGTTATAACCTGTGCCATTGTTGACTGAGATCACAACACACTTTGCTCACTGCATACCAAACTTTGCAGGTAAAGATGGAAAAAGTATAGCCTGGAAAGCTACAGGTTATGATACCTGTGGGCACAAGTGACTATTTGTTTCAGAAAGAAAAGAACACAATTTGTGGTTTCTAAATTGAAATCTTCCTGTTATCTTGAGAAATCTATCCTTATACTGCAGGGAAAAGAAAAAAAAAAAAACACTTACCCTCGAAGCCCAAATACAACTCTCAGTGTCATAAAGAATCAAATATACCTGTCTTTTTCAAACTTCTCAACACTGATTCCTTGTGGCCTGTCAAGTAAGTGTTATATATTAAAGGTTTTTATAAATAAAATATGTCTCTATTCTATTTTATAAAAACAAAATATTAGGGCTTACAGCCATGTGCCTATGGTTGTGTCCATAAATATGTGTCGATATTCAGTAAAGTTTTTTATAATAATATTTCCCATACGTATGGGTTCTACTTTATCCATAAAGTTATTATTTGGATAATAATATATTTATATATATTTATTTTCAAAGAAAATACATTTGTAGGCTTTTGCTCATTATCATTATTTCATCCAATCAAATTTATTATGAGGATTATTTTATTTTCATTTCATCTGTTTATTTTCTATATTTTCCTGTAATTAAACTCAATATTCAAAAAGATCTCTGACTTTCGATGTCACAGTGAAGTTCACATAATGAATGGTAAAACAGACACTTAATGCATTGATTGCTCTGAGGATGGCCCCAGCAGCCTGGGAGACAGTGTCCCCTGGTGTCTATATTGTCTCATCTATGCTTGATCTCCAGTTTAAACTCAATGTTTTGTTTTGTTTGTTTTTCTTTCCCTGAAAAGAAAGCTCACAGATGTATTGTTTAAGTGTATTTTTTAATCCCAGTTATTTCCAGTCACTCTTAACAGAACCCATCACTACACTAGTGTTTAATGGTGCTTCTGTTTAAAACCCAAATGTCACGAGAAAAAAAGTATTGTCATGGCCAAAGTTGAGTTGGACCAGAAAACTCTGACCTTTTTTGGGACAAGAGAGGGCACTTCCAGCAACAGAATCTATTATGGTAGTGATAGCAGGCAATAAAAATCCATCATAATTGCAAACAAAGAGAAGCTTCAGCCCCTAACCCCAAACTCAAATCAATACACCGCTATTTTTTTTTTTAAACGATGACACATGGTTAGGATGTTGATGGCTTTGGCAATTGCCTCAAGGCAAGCAGAGCCACAGGTTCCATTTATATATGACCTGTATGATTCGAAAAGCTGTTTGACTGACAGTGAAGCTAGGAATCTATCTCTAAATGCTTTTTTTTCTTCTTTTTTTTCTCCCCACAGTTCTACATCCCGTCTTACAGCACACCTGTTGCTTAACAGAGTCAGAGTCATAGATCCCCAGCAGCCCTGTGGGCATTTGGAACCTATTGTGGATGGAGGAGGAGGCCAAGCCCTGGACATAACAAACTGCTGACTAAACACAATCTTTGTTGCAGGGTGGGTGCATGTGACATCATGTCATCCCCTGGGACTGTGTGTGGGATCTAGGGCAGGCTCAAGCTCTTTATGTGTCCAGAGCCAAAGCACCCTGTACACGTGTCCTGGATCATCCTGCCATGTCACCTCTATTGTCTCCTGGTCTGGACGCATCCTGACATTCTCACACTATGAGGTAGTGTGGGACAAACATTCTCCACTTGTCACGGTTCAAAGATTCACTTAAAAAAAGAAAAGAAAAGAAAGAAATTGTCGTGAGTCTTATGAGTGCCGCAGAAAAAAAAACAAAAAACTTTTTTATACTGGTTTATCACCACCACTGGGTGGTGACTTGGAAAAATTGCTGCATAATTGTTACATAAACATTTCAGTTTCAACACTCACAACTTTGTGTATTATTCCAAAGAAAACTTAGTTAATCTGAAAGTAAATTAGGCTTCATAACATGAATTTTTATGTCATTAAGTATTGTATGTCTTAATCTCTGATGACCAATTTACTGCCCACTCCTACTACAGTCATATTTCTTTTGTCTATTGTTAATATTACTGCACTTTTCAAATTAAAAAAAAAGAAAGAAAGAGAGTAACCCTCACATCTGTGTGAATTACATTGAGTTCATTCAATGACGCAGAACATGTAGACCACAGTCAGCGTACCCTATTAGTGGTGGGCAGGAATGTAATAAGAGGGACCATAAAAACTGGCACAGGTTCCCCTGATGCAACCCTTAGCTCTCCAGGCGCAACAGTACCTAGATAGATCTTCAGAGAAAAGAAAAACCACCACATCCCTTGCAGTCAGACATACTCGAGACACTCTCCTGACACCAATCATTTCCACATGGATGACCTATCGGTGTCCTATTTTCTTGAATCTGTTATTTCCATAATCCAGTGGGTGCCACTGCCTAGGGTTAACAGATGAGCCTGAGTGTGTGAGATGGCAGAGCTTTGTAGCCCCTAACGAACAGTGTGCGGTCTGATGAATGACATTTAGGCTGCAACCACGTCACTTCTTCCATTAGCAAAGCCTGTCCCAACTCTGCCGTATTGAACCATGGCTTTCAGCTATTAGCCTGATGCATGACACAGTCAATTCCAGTTGCGCTTTAATAAGTGAATATTTATCTTAGCTGCTGCCGAAGAAGGAAAGAACAGGCAAGAAAAGAAATGATGACAGAAGCACCAATATTGTTATCTCTCTGCATGTATGCATGCATAAGGTATATTTTGGTGTAGTTTACTTGTTCTTTTTTATCTTACCCAATGAGCTCCTTTAGGCTGCAGTTCAATCTGTACATCACTTTCAAAAAAGCAGGGGTACTCATACAAGTTCATACTGAAATATAGGCATGCAGTATTACACAGTTAGATGTTGTGTCACACCAACAATTTTACATATAAAGTTCAGTTTACCAGTAATGAGGACTAGTGCTCAGCCTTTAAAAATGTTCTGTAATGTCTTCTGTGGCTTTCTAAAGTCTAGGAAAATAACTTTGTCTTTGTTGCATAATGTAAAAGTGCATTCTGAGGACTTAAGCCATATTAGGAACTAGATATCAAGAAAAGTCTAGACCCGCCATTATTTGCCATGCTGGGGAAACTACTACCCATTACTTCATGTTGGACGAAAACTATAGCAAAGATATGCTTGGAAGAAATCAGGATTAGTTAACTATTAAAAGGTTACTTAGTAAGAACATTTCAAACTACTTTGTTACCTCTGCCAAGGAGGTTATGTTTTTGGTAGCGTTTCCGTGCATGCATGTGTGTCAGCATTCTGTCTGTAAACAGGATAGTTTGAAAAGTTTTGAATAAATTCTGATAAAACTGTGTAGGGGTGTAGAGTGGAGTCATGTTAACAATCCATTAAAGTTTTGCTTACATCCAACAAAGCCTTCAAGGTCAACTTAATGATTTATTAATCAAAAATTGACAAAAAGCCTTATAACTTAGAAACTATGATTCTTACAAGTGTGGTGTGTACATTACAGTAACAGGTAATAACAGTTTAAATACATAACAATTTGAATACATGTACAATGTTCCTGAGTACATAAGTATTTAAATTTATATTTTCGGAAAACAAAATAAACTTGTGATCAAAAACTTTTTTCACTTGATATGTATTACTGAACATTTAAATGAATTTTACCAAACATTGAAATAAATGCTACACATGTACTATATCCACATAAATAAAAAATAATTAGATTCAAAATTATGTCAAGTATAATAAAATGGGTTTCAACAGGGCAAACAAAAGCCTGCACTTTGAATTTGTTTTTACTGCACTACAAACTTCTTAAAGTACGTTTAAAAATAAAAAAACAACCCAAAATGAATATATGGATAATACAATATTATTCCCTTAAAAGTAAATACTGCCCAGAGAGTGAGCTGCCTTGGCAGAGGTTTGCGCTCTCGGAGAGCGTCTTGTTTTTCCTGTTTTTAAAAAAAAACAAAAAAAAAAACACATTTACAAAAAAAGATTAACTTGGCATGTTACAGTGGGGGAAATAATTATTTAATCCCCTGCTCACTTTGTAAGTTTGCTCACTTACAAAGAAATTAACAGTGTCCAATTTTATGGTAGTTTTATTTTCATGGAGTGGGACAGAATATCAACCAAAGGTCCAGAAAAAAAAACACATTACAAAAAAGTTATAAATTGATCTGCACGTCATTGAGTGAAATAAGTATTTGATCCCCAAGTAAAACATGACTTAGTAATTGGTGGAGAAACCCTTGCTGGCAAGTACAGCGGTAAGTAGTTTCTTGTAGTTGGTCACCAGGTTTGCAGACACCTCTGGATGGATTTTGGCCCAGTCCTCTTTATAGAAACTCTCTAAATCCTTTAGGTTTCTTGGCTGCCGCTTGGCAACTTGAAGCTTCAGCTCCCTCCACAAATTTTCTATAGGATTGAGGTCTGGAAACTGGCTAGGCCACTCCATGACCTTAATGTGCTTGTTCTTTAGCCACTCCTTTATTGCCTTGGTGGTATGTCTTGGGTCACTGTCATGCTGGAAGACCTATCTACGACCCATCTTCAATGTTCTGGCTGAGGGAAGGAGGTTCTCGTCCAAGATTTTACAGTACATGGCCCTTTCCATTGGCCCCTCAATGCAGTGAAGTCGTCCTGTATCTTTAGCAGAAAAACAGCCCCTAAACATAATGTTTCCACCTCAGCACTTGACTGTGAGGATGGTGTTCTTTGGGTCATACTCAGCATTTCTCTTCCTCCAAACATGGCGGGTCGAGTTGATGCCAAAGAGCTCAATTTTGGTTTCATCTGACCACAGCACTTTCTCCCAAGCCTTCTCTGAATCATTTAGATTATCACTGGCAAACTTAAAGACGGGCCTGTGCATGTGGTTTCTTGAGCAGGGGAACCTTTCGGGCGCTGCAAGATTTTAATCCATTACGGCATTGTGTGTTACCAATGGTGCTCTTGGTGACTGTGGTCCCAACTGCCTTCAGATCATTAAAAAGCCCCTCCTGTTTTGGGCTGATTGACCACCTTTCTCATGATAATCCTCACCCCATGAGGCAAGATCTTGCATGGACCTCGAGACCGAGGGCAATTGATGGTCATTTTATATTTCTTCCATTTCCAAATAATCCCACCAACAGTTGTCACCTCACCAAGTTTCTTGCTGATAGTCTTGTAGCGCATTCCAGCCTTGTGCAAGTCTACGATCTTGTCCCTGACTTCTTTGACAGCTCTTTGGTCTTGCGTATGGTGGCGGAGAGGCTGGAATAGAAGAAATTGGTTCTGTGGACAGGTGTGCTTTGTGCATGAAAAAACTCTGACATGTATATGACCCTTACTCCTCCACCCTCCAAATGCAGACTATTTCCCTCTTTTCAAATCATTATACATGACAGCAGAATGATGAAAATTCATGCTCAGGGACACAAAATAATGACAATTGGTGTCCAGCAACACAAATCAATAGATTAAAGATCGTGACTATTTCATGAACTGCCGTGACACCAGGTTGTCCTGACCAGAGCACGAGCAGCAGCAACATTAGAAAACAAAAACTGACATTCCTTGAATTGTACAATACTTTATTCACAGGAAAAAAAATCATTAGAAAAGTATGATTAAGTCAGCTACCTCATGTTTGCTCTAAATCAGCAGACACCAGCTGTTTAACCACATTAGTGTTAGACAGTATTACTGTTTTGAGACCAACTAACACTGCATTACCAGCAAGCTAATGGAAAATATAAACTATTATTTTAATTATATGATATACATTATATACACACACCCAGACCGACACACACACACACACAAGGTTAGAACGACTGGACGAATATATATTTTTTAACTCTCGATACCAATCTTTATTGGTATCAGCCCTAAAAATACTGTACAGACCTCCTGCATATTATGAAAATCTATGTGTTTGTGTGTGTGTGTGTGTGTGTGTGTGTGTGTGTATTTCATAACAGGAGCAAGGCGCTGATCTGTGTGACCAAGTAGAGTTGAGTGCCACCCTGACAGGCTATTAGTCATAAGGCTTTAGCCACTCAACCCCATCACGATAGTAATCCATACCTCAGACAAAAACTGTAGACATTTCAGTTCATACATTACACACACACAAACACATTAACACATATGCACATCATACTCAGTAGAAAATATTACTCCAGATGACATAGCATGTGACTTACAACAAGGTCAATCAACACTGACAGGAAAAAAAATTAATAAAAATAACTAATGTTTAAATTGATCTGTGAAGATATCAATCACTGCGAGTGTCAGACCAGCCACAAACCTGCGTCCTTTCAAATGTCACATCTTCAGTTTGAAGACACCCCCAGATCACCACAATTTAAGAGAACCAAGGACAGACATTAAGAGATTTGTTATTTGTCTGTATTGCTAGTGTATGTCACTCATGTCAACAAATCAAGTAGCATTTCCTTTGACAAACATTCAAATATTCACAAGAAACAGAGAACACTACTTAAAAAGAGATTATCACAGGATGTTGTGGAGCTTGCAGAGTTGCTTGGAAACTGAGAGCCAATCATTTTCTTTTTCACTGAGCCACAGGGGACTAGTTTCGAGTTAATTGCAGTGAATCCAATTTTTTAATTAAAATGAACATCATGACGATCTGACTGGATTGGGATTTGTTATTGCTATTTCTTTCTTTCTCCCCGTCCAATTTTCTCTCCCCTGCAGGACAGCTTGAAAGAGTCCTGTTGTTTTATTTTAATTGGGGCAGTGATGTAATTGGCCTACTCCATGCTGGTCTGTTCAATTTAGATCCTTGTGTGTGTGTGTGTGTGTGTGTTTAGTGCTTGCGGTTTGTGTGTGCACATGTGTACTTATTCAGAGATGTAGTATGTTGAACAGCTTCAAAAATGAGAGACGGCGATAGGGAAAGTAAAGTGTATGCAATAGAATAATGACACAAAAGGAAAACAAATAATTTTGAACATGGGTATAAAACAAATCCATTGGAGAACACGCTTTAGTTACAGAGCAAGAACCAGAATATTTCTTAAATGCAATGAAATGCTCACCTACAACAAGACTGGACAACCTGATTGATCAGCCAATTTCTCACATTAAAATAAAACACGAGTTTTGCATTGTAGCCAACAGAAATGACATTAAAAAAATTATATATATATATATATATATATATATATATATATATATATATATATATAAAAAAATACAGACACACACATATATATTATTATAGA
>VUQS01031567.1:0-25045 GCA_015108495.1 Heterochromis multidens | reverse complement strand
CAGGGGGACCTTGCGGGCACTGCAGGATTTCAGTCCATTACAGCGTAATGTGTTACCAATGGTGTTCTTGGTGACTGTGGTCCCAGCTGCCTTCAGATCATTAACAAGCTCCTCCTGTGCAGTTTTGGGCTGATCCACCACTTTTTTCATGATCATCTTCACCGCATGAGGCACGGAGCTGATGGTAATTTTATATTTTTTCCACGTTCGAATAATTACACCAACAGTTGTTACTTTCTCACCAAGCTTCTTGCCGATGGTCTTGTAGCCCATTCCAGCCTTGTGCAGGTCTACAATCTTGTCCCTGACGTCCTTTGACAGCTCTTTGGTCTTGCCCATGATTGTGGAGAGGTTGGAATGGAAGAAATTGATTCTGTGGACAGGTGTGCTTTATACACATACCAAGTTGAGATCAGGAGTGTCTGTAATTGATCGATTGATGGACTGTAATCTGTGTGTCACATGGGCACACAGCCAATCTGTAGGAACCAGAATTGTGGCTGGATTCTAGGGGACCAAATACTTATTTCACTCAGTGACATGCAAATCAATTTGTCACGGACTTTTGTTGCATGATCTGACTTACACGACCTGTTTAACAGTGATTAACACACATTGCATAAAAAAAGACCATATTATTCATCATTACCTAGAATGTGTAGCACCGATGTATGTTACCAACTATTTTTTCTTAAATGATCAATGCTTTTCAAGGACTGCTACTCCCTCTAGTTAATGTGTCTGTCAATAAAAACTGCTTTCTTCAACAGCACATTCTTCATTATTCCAATCTTTGTGCAACTTTTTGTTTAGGAATTGGTAATAAATATTTCTCTTTATTTTCAGATTGCACTCAGATTGCAATCTCATTCAGGATTCTTCACACGAATGCCGTAATCATGATGACTTCCCTCAAAAAAAAGGAGAGATAAGGCTTCAGTATTTCTTCTGTTTGTTAATAAGGCTGAAACAACCTCCTCCCCTCTCTCTTCACCCTCAGAGGAAGTTAGAGGGGGAGACGGAGTCAATGGCATCTGTAGGTTGCCTCACTGTGATACTGGTAATTAGCTAATCCTGATGGTTGCCATTAATCTGCTACTGGCGTCATTTACAGTCAGCATGGTGCATTGCTCCATAGCTGAGAAGCGAACGTGGGTTGAACTACACGCCCTACACTCTAAATGCAAATTTCCCAAAGGAAAGATATGCACAGAGCCACTGATCACATTTATGTGGTGCTTGGTTTTTCTGTAAGACTGTCAGACTCATAGCACTTTCCTTTTTTTTATCTTCATGCTGTACAGCATGGTCAGAAAGTATTAGGACAGTTACACATTTCTTATTGTTTTGACTCCACACTCCAGTACTTTGGCACTGACTATGAAGGTAAGATGTTAACACTCCACAATGGTTTAGGGGCATTTACCTTCACATTAGATAAACAGTATATTTAAGACACTGAAGCCCAATTTAGGGATAAGACAGTAAATTCATCCGTTATTATAAAGATTACCTTAACATAAACCTAACTGCTATTTTTGTACCCAACCCTAATCAGAGTTAAGGTATATGCATAGGATCCTACCACCATTTCTAATTCAGTAAACACTCCATGTAAAGTGTGCACTTTAGTATATAAATGCAAACTTTTCTGAGCGTGCATACATTGATGATATTCCTGCACTAAATAACCTACTCAAAACCTGCTTAGAATTCACGTGCATCTTAGAATTGGCACAGCTGTTATATCTTCCTCTCACCACCACAATCCTTGTTGCTGATCCTACCGTAGGCAAAGGTGTAGGCATGAGCACATCAAAGCCTGAATGAGCCAGGATAATAGCTTTCTATGACATTTTCAGATTCTGCACATTTTAAGTATAAGAAAGCATGTCTGCTGCACTCTAGTAGATTACTGTTGAGATTAAAGCAGAAAAAAAACAGCAGTGGTGAATGCTCTATTAGTTTGTTTTTAAAACTTTGTGCTGCTGACCTTACTTAACCTCCTGATATACTGTAGTACCCCCCACTGTTTATGGCCTTGATTGCCTCTTGTGCACACCACTAATTTTCAAGGAAGCAAATAAAAAGTGCTTTGAAGGAATGCAGAATACAGTTGGGAGCCATCACGCAAACACACAAACACCTACAAGATTTAAGTATATTACAGGTAGGTACGACGATAAAACATTCTTACTGGCATGTCCACAGAGGAGTAAAATCAGGTATCCACACAACCAATTACCAAACTAACTGAAGTTAACAGTCCTATGCTTCTTTGTGTACCCTGTCACCCCTGTCTGCCTCAAGAGATGTTTCTAAAGAAAAGAGAGTATCTTTGAATTTACGTAATGGGGCCTTAGTGTACCTAGATTATTTTAGAAGCTATTTATGGTAGTTTTTTAATAATCAAGTATTTTAAAAAGTTTACCAAATTGTATGTAGTTTTGTGTTCGCACAATAAGCATCCCAGCTACCCCATTCCCATCAGCATCAATTTTGATATAACTGGTACCAGACCAGTTATAGGTTTGGCCACTACCTGGGAGAAAAGTTATGCAGAAAAGTTACCAAGAAGCCTATTTGAATAAGCTCTAATTATATTACCAATTGGTAGTAAAAGCACACAGACTCATTACTAGTAAGACGGAGGCATGACAGATTAAATTCATCTGTCATGAATTTTAGTTTATTTGACAAATCAGTAAATCAAAAAGAAGACCGGAGCTGCAACAAAAGAAGAAAAGTTAAAGCTCTAACAAAGAAGATGACACTCTGTCCTACTAAAAAGAAAAACTAAACAAAAATAGATAACTAAAGAAAGACAGGGCAACTCAATTAAAGTACAAAACACTTCTGTGGTTAATACAGTGCATCCACAAATTATTCACAATGCTTCACTTGTTCCAAATTTTGTCATATTACAGCTTTATTCTAAAATGGATTAAATTAATTTTTCACCTCAAAATTCTACACACAATACCCCATAATGACAAAGTGAAAAAAGTTTGCTTAAAATTCTTGCAAATTTATTCAAAATAAACAAAAATTTAACATGTACATAAGTATTCACAGCCTTTGCTCAGTATTTCCAGAGATGTTCAAGTCTGGACTCTGGCTGGGCCACTCAAGGACATTCACAGATAGGTCCCTGTATATTGAAATATACAATCAAGCTAAAATACAATAAAACAGGCCTAAACAAGACAGCAGCAGAGATGACCTATAAGAGGGAGAAAAACAATTTTTATCCGGCATCCACCCAACTATAGTCCAAACTAGAGACTTAATGCTGTGGTCCTACACACCACCATCATCTACTGGGCAACCAAGCATAGTGACCAAGGGAAAATAACAAATCTGGTCTACAAATACCAGGATCAGACTGCAACCACCACTGCCATCTTCAACCAGAGTGAGACCAAAAAACTGAGAGAGAGAGAGAACAATGGGTTACAGGTGTCCCTTATAATCAAGCTCTCATTGGAGAGCTAGAGGAGTCAATGAAGTGACACAGGGCAATCCCTCCTTGGACCCCTACTTCCAGCACCTTTATTCAGAACTAATTGCTCAGATCATATCCATCTACAAACTTAACATTCATTTCACATTCGTTCATCCACAGCTGCAATGATATTGTGTGGACAAAATCTTTCCACAAACAGACATACAAACATACGCCAAATCATTTGAAACTGTGTTTGTGGTACGTGTCATCAGGAGAACATTTTGCCACGATGAAACTCACACATGCGCACATACACGTAGCCACGCTGTCTCTGGTGGTAATAATGTAGTAATGACTACTGAGAAGAACTGTTGTGGTGTGATCCCATTACAAGATGCTCTCTAGTTATTGTTTTATTTCTCATGCTGTTTGAGTTGAAGCACAGACAAAATCAGTTGCCAAACAAGATGTCCAATGTGTATTTCTCTCCCCTTCATCAAATTACTGTGTGATGATAGGCCTGCAGGAAGCAATTGTGCTGAAATATTTGCAGAAATTACAGGCAGACTTTGGCTTGGCACTGACAATTTGGTAGCAGCTGGTGTAGACATAGTGACTGTTTGGTACGGACCTTGTCAGCACTGATGACAGTTAGGGCTGACAAGTTCCCAGAATCAGCCTAAAAGTTTTAGAGCATCTGTGACTTGCTGTGTGTGTGCAGAATTTGTCATGGGCGATTGCTTTAGTGACGGCATTAACAGACATCACTGCCCTCCCCCCTAATGGCGCTAGAAGCTTCCTCTGATGCAAATATTCTCTGAGCACATGGAAATCCATTTTCTCGCACACAGACCCCATACTGACACATCTAGGGGGAAACTAGAGAGACTTCCTCTTCCCAGGAGAGGTTCGGTTCAGGAGACAGAAGAGAACAGACAGGCATGACCTTCTTCCTCGGCTCTGCTTTGCTGTAGCCTGGGGATTCTGTCAACATAAACTGTTACAAAGACATCACTAGCTTCAATCCAGCTTTGTATTTTTCTCACCACATTGGAAAATATGCACATCAGTGGGAGGTTACTGAGACTTTACTCAAATGTGATTTGGGGTCCTTCTTCAAACACTTATAGTTCTTTAGATTCTTTAGAAATTAAAACAAAAAAAGCAACTGTACCTCCCCGGTTGATTAACTACATGGGAAAAAATATGGTACGCGTTATAAGCTAATATTGGTAAGCGTTTGGGATTTGACTCAAACACTCGAAAAACAAACACTTGTCAGTTTGGCTTTTCAAGCAGAACAATAGTCTTGACAGCTGTGTTTGGCAAAAGATTTCTCTCCTTAATCACAAGCATTTGATGTCTGCTGGCAGCTGACTTCCACAATAAATAAACCTGAAATATGAAGCTACATGAACATTGAAAGAATAGTACATTTTCAGTCAGCAGTCATTATCCCATATAAAACAGCTTAATCCAGGCTGAGTTCTGAAATGATTACTAGAAAAAAAAGCTACATGAGGAAAAACACCTTCTTTTAATTCAACATTCACAGCAGGCATCGCAATGGTGCGCATTTAACAGCAGATGAATTCAAAAGTGAATTAAACTTAAAAGAGACATAATTTGCCCACGGCAGTAGATTTGAGATGTTCTATTCGTATTTTGAGTCTCATTTGGGAAAAAATGACTTTCCCTTTAAGAAAAACTCTACACAGGATTCCCAAAATGTCAGTGCATGATAACATGGAGGGAATGAAAGTAAATAATGGAAGGGAGAAGTGTATCTATTCTTGCCAATACTTGGAGAAGGAGCATAATGCCAGTTTATGCTGAATAAATGAAGCAACTACCTTCATTTCTTTACCTTGGCCAAACTCAGTGAAGCTAAGCAGTGGGAAACAACTGGCCTGGCTTTGTCCAACAGTAATATAATGGCACTTCCAAAACTCATTAGTACACATACTGTATATAGCCTGGAGGTATTTTCTTTCAGTACAATCATAGAACATGAATAGGTTTTTCCCTTTTATTCACAAGCAAATAATATCTATTCTGTCCTTACTGAAATGCATAATTGAATTGTAGCTTGGCAGCTTGCTAACAGCTTCCTAGGAGACACCAGAAAAACCCAGGCTCTTCATGTCCAGCTATATACTAACATCATTACTAGCCAGTTATGTGCACAGTCATTTTAGCTAAAAGTTATTTCAATAAAAATGATTATACAATTTAAAAAAGCCTCCTCCTGCTCTGTATAGATAACTTAAAAACACTTGGTAATTAATAAATCTGCTCTAAACTTCTCAGACCTTTTTGATTACTAATGCTAGTTTTTAAGCATGTAAAAGAATTATAATTGTGTTCATTCCTCCTGTGTGTGCTTTCGAAATGTATAACAACATAATCCCTGGCATTATGTAAGCTGTTCAATCTGATTGTGTGGGTGAGGATAAGAGTACCCAGGAGAGCTGCATTAATAATTAGCTCCTAAGGACATTCAAGCTGGATGTCCCTCTGGGGCACCACTCAGGCACCTGCTGTGGGCCCTGTGAGGAGTCAGGATGTTAAAGTTGTTTATATATATATACATTTTATTAGAAATGAATACATAGTGGGTCAGAACATGTCTTATGTTTAGAGTACTTTATCTCCAACTCAGCATTTTGGTGTTAATGTTGTTTTGTGAAGCTCTTGGGATATTCATTTGGTCTGCAATTTCATGGATTGTTGACTTTTCTTAAATCATTCCAAATTACATCATTTTTGCCATGCACTTTTTAGGGGTATTTTGAGAGGAACTTTTATATGGTAGAAGCAGAGAATAGATTTGCAACAAAGATTCAACTGTAATGGAAGTGAAGATAAACCTTGATATATACACTCACCGGCACTTTATAAGGTACACCTTACTAGTACCAGGTAGGACCCCCTTTTGCCTTCAGAACTGACTTAATTTTTGTGCTTTTATGCTTTTATGTCATTTATGCTTAATTCTGACCCTACCATCCAAATGTTGCAGCAGAAATGAAAACTCATCCGACCAGGCAACGTTTTTCCAATCTTCTACTGCCCAATTTTAGTGAGCCCATGTCAATCATAGATTCAGTTTCCTGTTCTTAGCTACCAGGACTGTGGTCTTCTACTGTAGCCCATCTGCTTCAGTGTTCAATGTGTTGTGCATTCAGAGATGTTCTTCTGCATACCTTGGTTGTAACAAGTGGTAATTTGAGTTACTGTTGCCTTCCTATCAGCTCGAAGCAGTCTGGCTATTCTCCTCTGACCTCTGGCATCAACAAGGCATTTTCAGCCAGAGGACTGCCACACCCTGGATATTTTCTCTTTTTCAGACCATTCTCTGGAAACCCTAAAGATGGTTTTGTGGGAAAATCTCAGTAGATCAGCAGTTTCTGAAATACTCAGAAAAGTCCATCTTGGCACCAACAATATTCAACGTCACTTAAATCACCGTTCTTCCTCATTCTGATGCTCAGTTTGAACTTCAGCAGGTTGTCTGGACCATGTCTACATGCTTATACGAGCCAACGAGTTGAACATGTGTACTTAATAAAGTGAGTTTATATGAATATTGCAAACTACTCATACTGTATTACCATTATGAAGCTTTTGTTGCTCATATTCTGGTTACTTTAATATTTCTGTGTAACTGGGAAATAGTTAAACAATTTTACACCAAAGTCTCCATCAGTCTTTTCTCACACATAAAATTGGCCCACACAAACATGAATTACACATGTAAACTCATTATTTATTTAGAGGAAACCAACAATTATATTTGACAGGTTTGTGATCATAACAGACATGATTTAGTTACAAGAATGTGACTTCTTGTTTGTTTGAAGGAGTTTGTTTGCAGCTGCTGCACTTTACATTCAGATACATCAAAACTCTATGTGGACATGCCAACAGAAATATGAACACACACTCATTTATGCAGATTTATAAATATAATTATTGTGTAGCTGGACTCAGTACATGAGTCCTGTTTCCACTCCTACAGTTCGACATAAATAGATGTAAAAACACAATTGCATTAGTGTAATTGACTGAGTCACATCAGCAGGCTTCTCCAAAAATGCCAGAGCAGATTATTCACAAGTATTACACACAGCTGAGGATATTTATATTACACATCCTTCTGCACCATTATTGGTGGTGTTGTCTTAGTCATTATTAATAAACAGGGCTGCACGATTATAGCCAAAATGATTATCACCATTATTTGTCGTGATTATTTATTGATTGTAATGAAAATGAAGTTTTTATTGCACTCAAACTGTGATGTGACATTCCTGCTAATGTACAAGCCTTGGCAGAAAAATAAAACTGGTCCTCCTTATTCACCTAAATTCAGTGGATCTCATATAAGAAAAATAAAACATAAATAAAACTTGTACCAAAACCTAACACAACAATAAATGAACTCCTTTACCTTTACATTTTTCTTCATTCCTGTTAAAAAAAAAAAAATTGACATTTTAGATAAATAATTACACAAGGGGATAGCATCTTTTGTCCAGAATGTTTATCATCTTCCTGAAGCCTTCATTACTGTTTAGTGAATGAACTGGCTCTTATATCATGCTTTTCTACTCTACTTGAGCACTCAAAGCGCTTTATGCAACATACCTCATTCACCCATTCACACAAGCACTTTTTTCTTCACCTAAGTGCTTTCTATCTAACATTCACATGCATTCTCAGATGAACGCATCAGAGAGCAACTTGGGGTTCAGTATCTTGCCCAAGGATACTTTGGCATGCAGACTGGAGCAGCCAGGGATTGAACCACCAACCTTCCAATAAGTAGATGACCTGCTCTACTTCCTGAGCTTCCTGTAGTGGACACAAATGGAATGCAATTGCGTTGGTGATTTCAGTGCATCTTTGTGAGCTGGATGGATACACTGATGGGCTACACAGGCTCACTTTTATGGACGTCTGAGTTGATGCTGGGCGATTCACGTTAGCAGCCACTGCGTTGTTTTTCTTGGCCTTTGTGCATGTATCAAACTGCATTTTGTTGTCTGTTTTCAGGTGGTAGAATAAGTTTGTTGTGATGCTGTGCACAACTCTACAGCGCTCTTTGCATATGATTTGTTCTTAGTTAACACTTGAACAAATTTATTTTACAAACAGAGGTTTTTTTTGACATTTTACAGATTATTGTTTGCCAAAAAAATTTCAAATTACATTTTTAAACAAGTTTTATTAGAGTCACACTATCTCATGTTAATTTTCAGAATAAAGTTGAATTGAGGTGCCCCTCTTATCATACTGCCTTTGTAACAAGCAGGACAAAAACTCTCTCAACCCACATGTTTGAGAGAACACGATTTAAAAAAAACTAAACACTCTACAAATGATAAGTGAAAGTAAGAAAAAAGTTTAAAAGTTCAGGGGCGAAAGGCAGGAGCAACTGAACAGGCTGCATGCCGGTTGACGCATGAGGACTAATCAGATTAATCAATTTTATAATAGATTAATTAATCTTATAACAGGCTCAGGTCACTATAAAAGCCTAAGCCTGTTCTGAAGCATGTAGTAGACACATTCTCACTTCTTTAAAAAGGCAAGACATACTCTATTCTAAAAATACCTCTTTCCAAATATATGGAAAATATTCTGGTTTTATGCCTCCGTACTATGAAAGTCATGGCCAGTGGAATATATTTTTAAGTTGCTCTTCCATCTGCCTTGAATTTCTTTTCTGTACAAAAGAAAGAAGAAGAAAAACAAGTGTAGAATTGTGACCAAATGATACTGATTTGGAGACACTAGACCTCGGTGCCCGCTTATAAAATTCTCTTCTTCACTGCATATGTTATTTGAGTCTGAACAGTGATCAATGTAAATTGTAACTTGAATGCAAGGCAATGATGTCCACCCATCCATCCATTTTCTTCATTGCTTAACCAACTTGGGGTCATGGGGGCTGGAACCCATTCATACGAAAGACACCTGGACAGGTCACCAGTCCATCAGAGTGCTAACACAGAGAAACAGACAACCACACACTCTCAAGTCAATACTTACAGCCAAATTAGAATCACAAATTAATCTAACAACATAGCTGTGATGTCAACAGCCAAAAATTGAAATGTTCAATTAAAATGTAAAGTTTTGCTATAAAATGTAAGCCAAGCACTGCTTTCTCATTATTATTATTATTTTGGCTGCTCCCTTTAGGGGTCACCACAGTGGATCATCTGCCTCCAGCTCACTCTATCTCTAGCATCCTCCTCTGTCACACCAACCCTCTGGTTCATGGATGTAGTCCTCCTTCACTACATCCATGAATCTTCTTTGACATCTTCCTCTTTTCCTCCCGCCTGGCAGCTCCATATTCAACATGCTTTGTCCAGTGTATCCACTATTTGTCCTCTGCACATGTCCAAACCATCTCAGCCTTGCCTCTCTAACGTTGTCTCCAAACCTCTCAACCTGAGCTGTCCCTCTGATGCACTCATTTCTAATCTTGTCCATCTTCGTCCCTCCCAATGAAAATCTAAACATCTTCAGCTCTGCCACCTCCAACTTGGCCTCCTGTCTTTTTGTTAGTGAATAAAGGACATGCACTGTACATGTTCTATTTGAATTTTCAAAAGTGATAAAGTATCTGGAGTCGCCTTGTCTTGCTCAGTGCTGTCCACGTGGATGAAAACTAAGGCAAATCTGTCTCCATCCAGCCAACACATTCTTACTCCCCACACAATCTCTCAACCACATCACATACTGATGCTACTTTTAGCATTATTTTTCAAATCAAATCTTGCTTGATGAACACAAAACAAAAAAACAAAGTATGTACAAGGAAGCAACTGGGGTAATGCTGAGATTAACCACAGTACTTCATCCTGTCTAAGACCACTATTTTTAACACTTTTTGATTTGACTCCTTGATTTAGTCAGTGTTTGGCAGGTTTAACCCCCATAACTACTTGGTAAAGCTTAGAAAATAATTATTTTTGAGATATTTTAAAACAGACCCTTTCACATTATTAACCACGTACTACATGGAATATTTCTCTGTTTTCTTTGTTGCAACACTAATAAGCCCAGGGTCATTAGATCATGAGGGCTAACTTTGGCTCACCGCACTTTGCTGTGAACTATGAAAGAGATCCATACGTTCAGTTGCACTTAGACACAAAATGGGTTTTAAACTAAGATGCACAGTAGGAAACTGTTAAATTTACGCTTAAAGCAGTACTACAATACTCTGTAACTAAACCTATACACTGGGCCACCATTACAAGCTACACAACAAATTCTAGAATAAACAACCTACTTTAAAGCACCGATACACATAATTACCACATATGGTTGTAGTGCGTTCATAGAGAAATGAAGCCACAGCTACAAAAGCCAAAATAATACCTGTCTTACACACAGCATAGTGTGCATTTTCTCAGTGTGCACAAGTGGATTAATGAACTCACACTGGGACAGCTGGTGTCGCCAGCTATGAGTGCAGAATATCCTCAACATATTTCCATTTGTTTTGCAGTTTTTTTAAGTGAGCTCATGCTTTAGAGCTAGCTGCAGAAGCTAAAGAATGACCTCTTATTAGTTCCAAAGAGATGAGGGTACTTCCCAAAGTCCCACCTGCCCTAAAATCAGAGGGGTAGATTCTCAGGCTCCATCAGCTGCTTAGTCCCAGTGGGGTCAGTGTCCTCCTCGGTCATGCTAGTCACTATCACTGCAGATGCACTAAGCTACTACCAGTCTCTACTACTATTAGCTTGAGCTTAGTTTTTACTCCAGTGACACATTGTTGATGAGGTTGTGTAACTCTTTCATTACCAGTCTGTATGACTTCATTTTACTTATAATTGTAAAGGTATCTCAGATAGATTAGATAAGGGGGCACGGTGATCTTCTTGGCTGTTGACCCCCAGTGTCCTTCATGCTTATGTTGGATAAGCCCTTGCTCATGGCATCTATCATATGGCTCTGCATATGCTGAGGGCCTTTACTACAGTCCATTGGAGTAATCAGCATGTTGAAAAATAAAGAGGGTACCCAGTGCACTAGAATGTGACATGAAGTGTTCGTGACCAAGATTCACTATGTGATGAGTTGGGAGCATCATCTGTCAAATCAATAGATAGCATCAGTCTTTGAGGTTGTAACTGAAATTGGGAGTTTGTTCATGGACAGCTTGTAAGCTATTAATGATATTAGGTGACGTAATTAGTTATGCCAGTTAAATGACTGACAGCAAATGATTTTGCTGTTGCCTGGTGACAGTCGAAGCAGAGTTTCTGCCAGAGTAGGCTTCTCCAAATAAAAGCAGTGATGTGTGCCTCTAATTTTCATACCAATTTAAACATAAAAAGGTTAATATTATTAGTAAATCTTATTATATCTACAGCTGTCTTTCATTTGGCAGCACTTGCATTTACCACTGGTCATTGTAAAATTAAATTTGATTTTCAATGCAGTTTTAATACCATGGCAGATGGCTTATGATAGAAAAGATAGATTTGAAAACCACAAAAGCACATTGTGCTTTTTTTTAAAATATCCTTTCAGCAAAAAAGAAAAAAAAAAAGATGATTTTTTCTTTATGCAGCTTCATGCACATCTGCACTTCTTGGTGCATCTGCAGAAAAATGAATTTAAAGGATAACAGCTGCTTATCTGGGTGTAGTAATAGATTTCTATTTCCCTGCCAATTACAGTCAAACAAGCATCAAAAATCATAAATGTGACTTGGTGATATTTTGGTACAGTGCAAAAATGAAATAAGATGATTTTAATTTAAGACTGCAGCTTCCAAATGTCATTGGTTTTTTTTTTGGTTTTTTTTGTTTTAATTCACTGGTTTTTATTTTCTAAAACATTTACCATTAAAACTGTTTTATTCAGACAACAAAAATGCTCTCCCATTCTAATGTAACTGCTCACAGTTCATAAATGAACTGCTGTGTGCCCTTGAGCCTAATCAGCAGTACCTTTGATTGCTCCACTGGTTTGAGGACATGGGGATCACACAAATTAAATTCATTCATGTGTTAAGACAAAGGCTGACACCATTTCATTTCAGCAGGCCGCTAATACCACCTTTCAGGACCGGTGTTCAGTTTTAGGGCGTGGGCTGTGCTCCGGGGATGTAAAATCACCTCCTCTTCCAGGTTCTGCTGAACCAACGTCTCCCCAGGTAGTAAGCAACACCTTGGAAATGTAATTAACCATCGAGAGTGAATGTGAAATTACTTGTGAGATTTCTGCTGTCAGGTTTGTGGCATAAGCACAAATCCTGATAGTATTTCATACTACAGTGGCATCTGCAAAAAAACAGAATTAACATGCATGACCCAATATAACCACATTTCCTAAAAGACTAGTTTGTAGACAGTTGCCACAATATTTTTGGAGGAAATGTACAATTGTTGTCATTGTAGTCTTCTTCTAACATTGAAGTACTCGCTGTCAACTTGATATTTAACTAAGAAACCAACCTCTCTGCAGCCAAGCACTTTAAATACTCTAATAACATAACAGGACACTTAAAAGGACATTGTCATAAAAAATGAAGGAAATATCGTATTTTACACATTCATTCATGACTGTTTCAAACTTAGATGATAAAATATTTTAAACATTTCCCATTTGTGTTGATGTGCAATAAATAAATAAATAAATAATAAAAAGGGTGCCTTGATTGACTATAAATGAAATGCACTGTCTCCAGTTTACATCCAGCCAGAAAGCTATGAAGATATACAATGTTTCTAGCAAATCTGGCTCCCTTTAAACTTTACGTTTCCAATTTTACATTTTCCACAATAACATGCTGCTTGCACCAATAATAATAAACTGTAATAACATAACATAATATAAATGTAGTTTTATACAATATGGAGATTACTTTAAGTACATGAAGTACATTTTGTTTAAAATTTAGGTTACTTATTCCATCCATCCATCCATTTTCTTCTTTATTTAAATGTATTTGTTTGCTTTTATTTAAAAGAACAGACTACTTGGACATAGCCTTCACTCCCATGACACCATTAGAATCAAAGTGGAAAAGAAATTGACACAGCACAACCATTCTTTTTTTTTTTTTAAAAAAACCTGGCTCTTACAGTATATTACCTCCAATTAAACTCTGCAGGCAACTTTTGCTTTTAGCTGCTAATGCAGCCTTGGGCCACTAGAATGAAGCAGAGACTGAGGAGGAAGTAACAGTGGTCTTTAAAACCACACAATTGCATTTTTTATTTTCAAATTCATTCTCAAATGTCGTCGTCACCTCCAACATCACTGACAAAATTGATAATTAATGTTATCAGACTTTGAGCTGCTGCAGCTGGAGCCATAAAAACGGTTTTATGCAACTTCTGGCACACAGCACATGCTGTTGTACAGCCTAAGTGCTGCAAACACATTGGTTTTATATAAACCATGCAGTGCAGTTCCACATTAGGTGACATTTTGAAAGAAAATTTTACTTGATTTGAGTCATTTTAGTAGCTCTTCTTAAACTTTCACTTAAAAAAAAAAGTAGCCATTCACTGAGAGCACCATATTCAGGACACAGTGTCTGAGCCACCAAAATTATTCTAGGAAACTCTGGTTTGCTTTATGTTATTGCCTTTCTGTTTGACACATAGATATTTCATTATGACTCATTATAATACATTGTGATCATTCAGCTCCGCCTCTGGGTTTAGGTCCAGAGCTTTGTCCTGCATCATTTGTAACTTTGGCCCTGTAGTGCAGTATTTTTTCTGCTATTCCACAAACTATTGCTCTCTCATGAGCTTTTACTCCTCTCTCCGCTGCTTCCACCCTCTGCCTTATCAATGGGACGCAGCTGAAGTAAACATTGCGTCTTGCATATAATTTTACAGCAATCCCCACCAACAGTGATAAAGCTCAGAGAGCAGATGTAGCTCATGAGCTAACTTTTTGATTCACCTCACTGGAGGATGCCTAACAGGATGTGTCTTAGGAGAGCTTATGTCCAGTCTACAGCATTTGAATTTCATGAAACACTTTTTGCACTTACTTATGCTCCACCGTGCGAATGTGCTGGAGCCAAGCGCCGCAGTTTGCATTGCAAATGATCAGAATGTGGGTATCATGCTGACACATTTTGAACAGGTGGAACCTAAAGAGCTCCATCATATTGGCTACAACACTTAACATTAATGTACCGTGAAAGATACACACAGCTGAGAGTAAGGCTAAATAAAAGATTTTCATTATGATTTAATAGCCACATTCTGGTGAAACTATCGCAGCAGGTGTGAGGACATTATGAGAATTTTAGATGCAGGCTCTTTCCTGGCTTTGTCTGAGTTAAAGTGATGCATGAAATCAGAAAATAAGCTAATCAGAATGAGCTATGCTTTTTTTTTCAATACACACTTGAGAGAACATGCCGTTAGAGAGCACTCACCTCAAGAGACGAGACCGTAATGGCATTCTAGGAGCATTTGTGCCACAGTGATACATCGAATGAGGCATTAGGCAGTAATTTATTTTTGTTTATTTGGCTTTTGCAATTTTTTATTCATTACTCTAAGAGGAGGCCATTTGGTGTCCATTTTCTCTGCAGACTCATGTAACTATGGTCAGATGCACCCGAGTAATTTACTGGACAATACAAAAATCTAATTTGATACAGAACATTGCCGTGCTCATGATTATGTCCAGTGTCACAGCGTTTCACATTTTCAGAAAAACAGAAGCACTAATCACAGGCTGGTACATTGCCAGCAGATACCTCAGTCTGTTCCTTCATGGTTTAGTATGAGTTCAGAATCATGTTAAAAAAAATACAGCAAAAGCCAAGATTTTCAAACAATACTCCAGCTTGCAAGCCAGAATATTAAAATGTGGGCTGTGAACTTGATTATTTCTTTTATAAATTCATACTGAAGCTCAAGAGTGAACTTTTTGGCAGGCGAGATCACTGACAGAAAGCTGTAACACTGAACAAACAGCAGAAGTGGCAAAGGCAGTTTTTGCAAAATGAGTAGTGAAGGGTTAAAGCAAATAATGAGAAAAATTTGAGCATACTGCTTTCCTCATTGAATATGCCCATAGTGTATGTTGCAGGATGCCACGCATGACTCTGAATGGAGTTTATCTGAACTGCATTGGCCTTACTTCCTTAGATATCCAACATCATACATAAATAAAAGGCATTAAAAATGTTTCATTTTTTAAGAAGTCAGTGGTCCTGATAGACTGTTAGATTAGAGCTCATTAAAGATTTGCTTCCACTTGACATCTATTTAACTTGTTTTAAAAGTACAATTGAAGTGTGTGATTATATTAATGTAGTAACTGTAGCTTGTGCTTGGCCCAAATAATACTTTCATATTTAGTTGGAATAAAGATTGGGCTGTTTTTATCATGTGTATTTTCTATTTTTTCCCTGTACAAGCTTTCTGAATTCTGTTGTCCACAGCACTGCAGATTTCATTACGTGTGATCTTGCTATACCTGACATAATCACACTATTATCTCAGCTGCATTTAACTGAAACTGATCACTTTGATCCTGGCTAAAATATTTCAGCTATTGGATGGAGTAAAATTGGATTTTTAATGAGATTCTGTTGTTATTATTCAGAGGTTGAAGTCTGCTGACTTTAAAGGTCCCTTAAGTTTTCCACAAAAGCACTGCCACAAGCCTAGTTTGTTTTAGTGAAATGCATTGTGATTTAATGAGATTCTCAGGAGCTTGGCCTCCTCAGAGGGAATCCTAAATACTAGATCTGTTAACTTTTCATACGGTGGTAAAGTTTCTCACAGTGAGTCTGCCACTCCTAGTTCTTTTGTTTGATTTATTATCTTTTCAGAAATTGCCTTTGTTTCTGCGACAGCTGTCAACAAGAGAAAGAGCCCTAACAGTTATGGACATATAATACTGTGCAAAAGTCTTAAGCCACCATTCATGTCTTTATATTTTGCTTTCAAGGAGCCAGACTGTCTTGTAATTTTTTAAAGTGGTCTTGAGCAATAGTTCTCCAGGCTTCAAAGTGTGTCTTTGGACATTGACTGCTTTTTCATTCATTTTCAGTCCAATCCTTGTACCCGATCATTTTCAGAGGAATGTTTTTTTGTTTGTTTGTTTGGTTTGTTTGTTTTTTTGGTTAAGCCACTTAACAAAAAAGTGAATGATTCAAGCAAAAAAAAAAGCACCTACCTCCGGGGATGAACCAGACAACATAGTAAAGTCTCAATTTTAAATTGTATCTTTAGGCACTTTGTTACTAGCAGCCTGTTGCAGCAAATCATTTGTTACCATTTGTTTAGTTGAATCTATGAAAAATGCCAAAGATAACAGCTTGACAGGAATAAAATAGTATTTTTCACCAACAAGGTGATCCCCAAAGAGCTATTAGTGTCCGGATCCGGGGTAGGCTGGGTGTTTTTTTTTCCATTCTCCTTTTCCAGGTGGTTTTAAGGTGGTTTCTTCACTGTCTCCGCCTTCAGGCGGAGCCGCTTTCCCGGGCTCACTCTCCCACACCTGGAAACCATTATTCATCAGGAGGCTGTGTACTTAAGGACCGGATGTAGCTGTGATTCTCTGCCAGACTGTATGTCCATTATGGTGGTAAATTGGCTCTGTCCTTTGTCTTTGCAGTCCTGAGCTTGCAATGTGATAGCTGCTGTTTCTTGTCTCCTATGTAGGACCTCAGACCTGCAACCTGCTCACTAACCAGAAGAACTTACCTGTTCAGCCTCGTGGACATTCCAGGTTTCTGCTGGCTCCAATCCTTCCACCCACTTCAGCCTCGCTCACCTCAGTGAAACTCCGAACCCTCAGGCCTGCCCACTCTCTACCGTGCCCACTTTCTCAGCTCTGGAACCCAGCCTGTCCTCTGACATATCCCCTCACTACCTCCATTCTCTGGATCTCAATTAAGATAAGCCAACTCAGTTACAACAAACACCATTCCCCCATTACTCTCCGTCAGCCTGTGCTAACTCTTTCTCCCTCTCCACAGATCCTTCCAGAAACTTGGCATTCTTACTATCTTCGGCCTGCTCTGTTCTCCCTCATTACTTCTGCACTTTGTAAATAAACACTTTAATCTTTTACCTTGCTGGCTGAGTCTGCTCCTTGGGTCCAGTTACAGTGAAATCATGACAGTTTGCTGAAAACTATCTCAGCATGGTGTGAAGTGTGTCCTACAAATTTGAGGAAACTGGACAAGTAGAGGACAAAAACAGAAATGTCAGGCCTAAAAAAATATCCACAGCAGATCAACAGTAAATGAAAGTCATGTCCTTAAGAAACAGGAAAACAATCTATCAAAGACCTGAAACACGACCTGAGAAATAGATCTCTGACAATGATCCCAAACACACTGCCAATGCAGTAAAAGCATATGAGGATAGAAAAACACACAATGGAACACAATCAGTTATGGATTGGCCTCCCCAGAGCCCGGACCTCAACAATATTGAAGCAGTGTGGGATCATCTTGACAGAGAACAGAACAAAAGGCGGCCAACATCCAAAGAAGAGCTTTGAATGTCATTCAAGAAGCCTGGAGAACTATTCCTGAAGACTACTTAAAGAAATTAGAAGAAAAAATAAAGGTGGTCATACCAAATATTGACTTTCAAGGTTGTTAAAATTGTACAAACTCTGTTTTCACCTGATATACTGTATTTCATTTATGTTTGTATTTTTCAATAAATCAAACCTATTTCCCATTTTCCTACCAAAATATAAAGAAATAAGGTGCACAGTACTGTAAATTCAACCCCAAAGGGTTCCACGTGAACAAAGTACAACGAATTGCAAGTGACACATGCCTCATATTTGATTTGTTTAACAAAGCTATCCTGTGTGGTCTAATATGATCTCTATTAGTCATTTGTACATACTGATACATACTGATCTCTCTGCATGTAGCATACCTTGGGGGATTACTGGTTGTAATGAAAAAATCAGCAGTTGCATTCAAGGGTCAGACCATGACAGAGGCTGTGTTTGTTTCCCTGCTATTACTATTACTCTATTATGTATTTGTTTGTGGTATTCTTGTGTTATTAAATTTCCCTAGTGCATAAAAGTGGATTTGTTGTTGAGCTTTACTGTCTCTGAGCTCATGATTGAATTCAACATGAGTAAGTGGACTACAGCGTATAAAGAAGAAATGATTTGAAATTAAAAATTTAGCATTCAGGAGGCACAAAATTTATGCTACTCATAGTTAGAGTATGTGTGGCTGCAAGCAGAGTGCCTGTAATGAAAATAACCCACACTCACAAAACCGCACTCTAATGTAACTGGAGAAGCATGTGGAGTTAAAGACTGAGGCAGCCTCAGAGTCTGTACTGAGGTCAAGCCTATTTAAGGAGCAGACAGCCAGACTCCTGCAGGAACCAGGCAGAGGTAATGACAGACTAACACACAGAAGAAGAAAGAAGGGCACACACACTGTAAGGAAAAGAAGAAAGAAGTTGATTTGAGCTCAACTCTTTTCCTGCGCACAACCAGACACAAGGAACTGCCTATTTGTAGCTTTATGTGAACACTGCTAATGTCTTCCTCAGTTCACACACATGTGGAGAATACTATAGATGTGGTGTGTTTTCATGTGTGAGGGGATGTGCTCGTAACTGAAGATCTGTGTGCAAGTGAGACAGAGTGTGGAAAAACCGTAGTGAAAGCGAGGGAGTCTGAGTCAGAGTTTATATAGAGTTCAAACCAAAGTAAGTAATAATTCCCAGTCAGACAGTGGAGTCCTGATACTTTACATCCTTTATCTGTTTGTTTGTGTGTGCGTTTCTGCTTTAGCATTTCTTTCGTTGGGAGGAGTATTAGAGCTTTAGAGCTTAGTACTTGAAATCACTCAGAAAGTAGGGACATTATGTCTGCTTTTATCTTCTTGAAGCTATTAGAGCACCATGGATAAACTGGAGCAGGAGTTCACATTTTAAAGAGAATGAGTTACAACAAATATTACAAGAGTTCTATAGCCTTCACTGTGGCTAGATTTTGATAAATGCAACATATGGTACCTTCAGTGTAAGTTTTAGGTTTGTGCAATAATTGGTTTTCTTGGCCACCTTAGAGCAGAGGAACTTTGACATAACCTTTTAATTTAGGAAACTTGTTAGCAAAAGACACATGGCAATGGTGCCATTAATTCAGAGTGTGCCACCTGATGACATTAGATCAAATATTCTTTCTCCTGTTTGTACTTCAAGTGACTGGTGCAGAGACCAGAAGGGCAGCCTGTGGGGCTGACAAATCAAGCCAATACACAAGTGCCAAAACAACAGTTCTTTGAATGGCTCCAAAGCAATTCAATATCTATGGATTCCTATGTTAAAATCCCCCTGTATAAAAACTGCAACCAAGTTGAATTTTTATATAATTCCCCGTTTATATTATATTAAAGATTGAATTAAATATTAAAGATATGCATCGTTAAGTCAGTCATGTTTCCATGTTGTTTTTCCCTTTTGTCTATGTCAGGTTTGTATGTCTCAGTCTCTGTCTCAGTGTTAGTTTCCGGTTTTATTGTGATAGTCCTTTGTCTCATGTGCGTTATGTTCAGTTTTGCTTCCTGTGTCTCATCCGTTAGATTCTGTTCAGCCGTGTTCCCCAGGTGTGTCCCTTCTGCCCTGATTCCCTCCTGTGTATTTATTGTCTGAGTCTCCTTCTGTTCTTTGTCACGTCATTGTCATTTGTTCCCCTCTAGCTGTGTGCTCTGTGTTTCCTCCATAGTGTTGAGTTCCTGATTCATGCCCTGCCATTCCAGAGTTTTGTATCTTGTATTTAAGTTTTTCTGAATTCCAGCAATAAAGCTGTTTTTGAGTTCACGCTTTGTCTCCGGAGTCCTGCACTTGGGTCCATCTTCCTACTTCTACACAGCCACCCCGTGATAGTACGACGTGACCAATCATGGACCCGGCAGACTCACTGAGGGATCAGCAACGAGCTGTTTCTGCCTTTCTGAGTGAAAGGAGGAGGTGGGGGTCTCAGCACGCCCTGGAGCACGAGTTGCCCTTCTACAGGACTTGTTTGGCTCCAGGGGGGCCTCGTAGATGCCAAACCTCCTCATCAGTCCCTTCCCCTGCCCGATGCTCCAGAGATGACAGTGGGCGGGTACGGCCTGTCACCGGTCGCTCGCTCTCCAGCCTCCACGCTCACCAGTTCCTCTCCCCCGCTGCCATCTGCGGGCCACTCAGGGAGGCGGGGCTCACAGTGGTGAAAGAGTGAGTTTCAGCCTGAGATCTGATAATAACACATTCTTTTTTGCCTCCTCACCAGCCAATCTAAAGACTGTGTTTTTATGTTTCTGAACTGGCCATTACCTGTTTTATTTCCAAGTCTGATAATAAAGATGAATGTTTGGTGTCTGGGCCAGCTAAAAATAATAAAGGTTTGTGTCTGAGCTGGTCAAAGATACTGTTGACTGTGTTACTGTGGGGCCGAGTGATAAGACAGTGTTTGGTGAATGTATGCAGGTCACCCCTGAAACTGAAAAGATTTCACAGGATGTCCTCCCCGAGACTGTTAAGGTTTCATGGCTGGCAAATTCAGAGACTATAGCACAGCACAACCTGCACCCCAAGACTGTGTGTTTTGCTGAGCTGGTCAAATCTGAATCCGTGGCAGAGCTTGCCCTTCCTGAGACTGCTGGTGTTTCTTGGCCAGCTAATTTAAGGACTTTTTCTGTTGCCAAGCTGGCACCTTCAAAAGACACTTGTGCTCCCCAGCCTACCCCACTAAAGACTGTTTCTCCAACTGAGGCCTCCCCTGAGCCAACTCCTCCGCCTGTGAGGGCGGCCAGGGCCCAACTAATCCCTGCAACCGTACCTGCTCCTCAAGTGAGGGCAGTTGGTGTTCAGCCAGTCCCTGCACCCATACCAGTTCCCAGGGCGAGCACAGCCGAGATCCCACCGACCCTTGCACCTGTTCCTGCTCCCAGAATGAGGGCAGCCAGGACCCCACCTATCCCTGCACCTATACCCATTCCCAGGGTGAGGGCAGCTGTGGTCCAGCCAATCCCTACACCAGTCCCAACTCCTGTGCCTGCTCTCAGAGTGGCTAGGGCCCAGCCCATCCCTGCACCCTTCCCAGTTCCGAGGGTGAGGGTGGCTAGGTTCCAGCCTGTTCCTGCTCCTGTCCTGGTCCCCAGGGTAAAGGCCCTTTCACATAGGAAGTGGCATGCTCTGTGCTTACCGCTAGCTGGAGCGCATGGCCCAAAATTTTTGTTGCGCTGGCCACTGCACTCTGCCCATACGTCATTTTTTTGCGCCCGCTCTACATGTACTAGATGCACCGGCTCCCTGTCATTTCCAAACATGAATTGCTCATCCATAAAGAATAAAGCTTTGGCACTATCCCTACTAGTGAAGAGAAGAAGGCAGGAAACTGTTTTTGCGCAGCACAAGCAATAGACAAGAATGGGTTTCAGAGCACAGCGCAGCACGTGCCACATCCTATGTGAAAAGGCCTTAAGGGTGGCTAGGCCTTACCATCAGCCCTAGTCGTCAGAATAGATGGCTGTTGCTTCCCACAGTCTTGAGCACCCTGCGCAGCCCCAGCAGTCGGAGGAGACAGCTGAGCGCCCTGCGCAGCCACAGCCCGGGCCCCCAGAACCTGAGCATCTGGGCCCCACGCCGCCTAAATCAGAGCCAGTGGGTTCCGCTCCGCCTGAGCCAGAGTCCAGAGCCCAAGGGTCCTCACCGCCATCAACGGCCTCCAGCCAAGCCACCCGAGGGTCTCCGTCGCCACTGCTGGCCTCCCGGCTGGCCTCCAGGCTGGCCTCCAGAGTTCCATCTCCATCACAGGATCCACCAAAATGTTTGTGATATTGGTACCTTTTGGACCATTTTTGATACAGTTATGTAAGAAATAACATGGCATTTTATGTGTATGTGTATATATGTATGTTTATTTGTACTAACAGAAAATCCCAGAAGATGAATTCTAGTATTGTAATTGTATCTTACTTACCACCAGTTAGCCAGTATCTGTCTTGCATAATACATCATTACAGTCTATGGATGCACCTTGCTAACTAAACTAGCTAGGGATCGCTAATAACCTAGCACTCCACCCTCTCATTATTGTAATTTCTGCCGTTCTCTGTCATGTGAAGGTTGTGTGCAAACAGAGAGAGGACCCAAAGTGCAGGACTCTGAGACAGAGCTGAACTTCAAATGCAGCTTTATTAGCTGGCAATATAAACAAAGCATAAACCAGAGCAAAGCTGCAGCAAACTAACTAGAAAAACTAACGTTGAGACAGACGGGGGAACACTCAATATGAGGGAGATCACGACAGTGAACTAGGGAAAATGCAGACAATATAGATACACGGGATAATGAGAGGATAGGAAGCAGGTGGGGAAACAGCTGAGAACAATTAAGGAAAACGAGACAAGGGAAGCAAAACTAAACATGACACACACAAGATGAGGGACTGTCAACATAAAACAGGAATTAACACACACACACACACTAAGACTCAGACTAAGACACGTGAACTTAACAATGGGACTGGGGATGAACAGACAGAGACACAACAGACTGGACACGAAAGGGGGACTAACATAACAACCAAGAACTATAAATATAGATACCAAAACTATGAGGCTAAACTCAAGACTGTCATGGTCCTGGGTCTGTGACCCAGTGTTTTGAGTTTTGGACTTTGAAGATGTATTAATTATCGTGGTCTTTCAGTTCTATATTAATGATTATTGTTTAGAGTGTTCAGTCCTTAGTTTCAAGCTGCTTAGTTTAGCTCTTTTGTGATTCCTGCCTGTCCTAGTCATGCCCTCATATCCTGTCTGTCATAGTCTAGTCTCTGTGTGCCCCTGTGGTAATCAGTGTTTGTTTACGTCTCGTCTCATCTTCTCCTAGTCATGTCTTCGTCCCCGTGTCCTGTCTTCAGTGTCTCTGTGTGGTTCACATCTCATCTCCCCAGTCTGCCTTGTCTCCATGTCTGTTTGTTTACACTCTTGCTCTCGCTCCTTTACGCTCTCTCTTCTCCCTCTCTGTCTGGCCCGTGTTATCCTGTGTGCCTCGTGTCCCCTGTCAGTGAGTCTCAGTGTATGCCACTTCCTGTTTTACTTTGATAGTCCCTCATCTGTTCTCCGTCTCCCTGAATTCCCAGTGTGTGTATTTAAACCCTCAGTTTTCCCTTGTTCCTTGTCGTGTCATCGTCGTTTTCCCCTGCTAGCTGTGTGCTCCATTTCCTATTTATACTCAGTTCTCAGTTTCTATGCACGCTCTCCCTCGCCAGAGTTTTGGTTTGTATTTTTGAGTTACCTTAGCAATAAAGCTGCTTTTTGATTCACGTCTGTCTCCGGAGTCTGTGCTTTGGGTCCTCACTCAGCCTGCCACACACAGCCAGCATATGACAAGGACTAATACAGAAACTAATACAGAACTAGAATATCAAAATTTCTTAATTCCCAAAAGAATGAATAACAAGTCCAAACAAACTCAAAATACTGGGTCAAAGACCCAGCACCATGACATTCTCTGCATTTTCAAGCCTCAGTGTTTTGGCAGCCCCCCACATTTTTTTTTTCTTTTTTTTGGAGCCAGAATTGACCATATTTGGCCACGCCCCTAACTCTAGTATCTAGTTGGATGGGTTATTTTTTTTAAAATCCTGTAGAGCTGTTATGATGGGATAAAACATCTATAGAGGATAAATGTGTTCTGTAACAGGCTGCAGATATAGTTTTGAATGCTGTAAAGTTGGGCATTTTAACCTCTGAACCTTTGGGGATTGACTCACTTTTGGTGCTAGCCTCAAGTGGCCACTACAGGAACTGCAGTTTTTTTGCACTCCAGCGCTGGCTTCATTCTTCATCCCTGGAGTTTGCTGTTTGATGGAAACATTGGGAAAATAATTAATCTGCCTCTGTCCAAAGTGAGCACTTTATACCTCCCTGAGCCTGGTTCTGCCAGAGGTTTCTTCCTGTTAAAAGGGAGTTTTTCCTTCCCACTGTTGCCAAGTGCTTGCTCATAGAGGATCGTCTGATTGTTGGGGTTTTTCTGTATTATTGTAGGGTCTTTACCTTACAATATAAAGTGCCTTGAGGCGACTGCTGTTGTGATTTGGTCGCAGGTCGCCAATCTGTAACTGGGCTAACACTCGGCTTGTGTGTAGATGAGAAACACAGTTAGCTTCAAGAACTAATGTATTTAGCACGGTTTGATTATTCTGCACTGTGGTTAATTTTTTTTCTGGGGGGGTACTGGCATGTGCATTCTACAATACGTAGAATGCACATGCCAGTTGTTAGATATTTAAAGACTGCAGATTTTCTCTTTTAAGCAGAGGTGGCAAAGATACAGACATTGTGTACTTAAGTAGAAGTACAGATTTATGAATTCAACCAGATGTAAGCAGATGCTTCATGAGTTGTCTTGGCTGCTTTCCATCCCCTACACTAACAGTATACTGTTTATACGGTCTTTATTATAGGCAATATAGAGTTAGTATAAAGGTGGATTTCAATGAATAAATCTAAGCATCATCAGCTTAAATTCAAATTAATCTCTGCTATACTTAATGTAACCTAACTCTGACCATGAACACCACAGCCGCTGTGCA
>VUQS01031566.1:0-21676 GCA_015108495.1 Heterochromis multidens | reverse complement strand
TAGCCTCAGCTAAGCTGAGTGTGAGGCTTCAAATTTGGCGCATCATTAAACGGAAAATAGGTCAAAGACGACAACGAACTCTTCAGCAGCTGGAAACCTATATCAGGCAAGAATGGAACCAAATTCCAACACCAAAACTCCAGAAACTCATAACCTCGATGCCCAGACATCTTCGGACTGTTTTGAAAAGAAGAGAAGATGCTACACCATGGTAAACATGCCCCTGTCCCAACTATTTTGAGACCTGTAGTAAGCATCAAATTTGAAATGAGCTCATTTTGCGCATAAAATTGTAAAATTTCTCAGTTTAAACATTTGTCATGTTATCTATGTTCTGTTGTGAATAAAATATTGGCCCATGTGATTTGGAAGTCCTTTGGTTTTCATTTTTTTCAAATTTAAAGAACGTCCCAACTTTTCCGGAATTCGAGTTGTATACAACTACAGGGTAAATAATTTTTGTAGAGTATCAAACTACTCTTAGCCTACAGTTTAGCATTTGGGGATCCACTAAGCTGTTAGCATGTATTTCATTCAGAAAATAGGAGCTAGACAGCCTTGTTTGTTAGCATTAGCACTAGATTATACTTGATGTCATTTGCATTTGGTTATTAACATTTGCTGAGTCATTGTTCATATTAGCAATACAAAGGTTGATTAGCTACTATAAGTTTAGCTTCTTCTTCCAGCTAATGTGATATAATAACAAATACCAGTGTCCAGTGATGTATTTACTTTTCCCTGTGATTTAAATCATGTGACGTACAAATTAATCTTTTATCTCCCCCACTTGTTAAACTTCTTGGCAGGCTGTGGAAATTGAGATGATATAATGAACAACAGATGTGTGACAAACACAGTCTAAAACATGGATGTAGCATCAGGTTTGGGAAAAAAATGAAGCCAATGCAGAAGTGCCTTAAGCCTGAATTCTATCTAAAGGCCACCAGATGGTGATAGCTGTGATTGCAAAAAGACTTCTGGTACTATAGAAGTCTATGAGAAAATGGCTTTCTGACTTGACCTCAAATACTTTACTGACTGGGCTCAGTCCCTCATTTTGAGTCATATTTAATAAAAAATTAAGTCCATTTAGTAAATCTTGCTCATAATATGTTTCAGAATGGAGAATTATCCATGGTATGCTTATTGGCTAATGACTTTAACCCAGTGAGCAAATGGTTTCATGGTCAAACCCAACCCTCCTTGTCACACCGTTTTTGTTTTTTTTTTAATCAAGATGGTGACAGTGAAAACACTAATCTCGAGGCTTCAAAACGGGACTTCAGAAACCAGTGGATGACCATGGTAGCTAAAGTGACCTTTTATACTGTCTGTGGTGACAAATGAGAGGAAAACCAACCTAAAGGTCTTAGTAAAGTGTTGGGTCACCACCTGTCACTTCTAGAGGGACGAAACACTGTTCACTTGGGTTGAGAGTTAGTGGCTATAGCATTTGAATTGGATAATTTTCATCAGGTTCTCCAGTGAGTCCTTTTCCCCTATGGATGGCGGCATTGCCATCATAGGATAAAAGTTCTATTTCATAGCAGCATTGTATAATTAGCAGAGACTCTTCTTTCTAAGAGACATGTACCCAAACCATGCTATATTCCCTCACTCAAGGATCCATTTGTTTTCTTTAATTTATCACCAGTCTGTATTGAGGTTTTGCAGACACATGGCCACTAACCACATGACATTAACTTGCCCACCATTTTGGATTATGTGACAACCGTGACAATATAGGATCAAGTGAATAAGGCCCTGGTCACGCAGGTCTAGAGTCGGGTCCACGACCATCTGGCAACCACCAGTCATGAGGGAAAAATTAGTTTTCCCTGACAGGTTTTGAGTGGTTGCTGGAGGTTGATGGCAGTCATGCAAATCCCAGTGATGCAGTTCGACAGACTGGTCAGTAACCACTGGCAATCTCCTGTTGCTAGGGAAAAAGGTGTATTCCCCAATGGAAGTGACAAACTTGTCTACACACACTGTCCAGCTACTCTCTGAGGCAAACTGGAAATGGAGAAGGTTCACCTTCAAAGTAAAAGTTGGGCCTCAAAAACTGTAGCCAACATGTTTTAAAAGTCGTAACTTTACCTTCTTTTGGTTCAACATAAGTTTTTATAGGAAATACATAATATCAGAGCAAAAATTACTTTTAGTGGATGTTTCATATAATGGGCTGTAAATCGTGTTGTTGTTCTGTGGCAGCCTCTATTTTATAGCTCCATCCATGCACTAACCATGTTGTTGTATTCTCAGTGTGGAATTTTTGAAACATCAGTCTTCCCTTTACTACAGTCAGCATTCCTTTGGGGATTTTGAGTTGTGTGCAAAATAAAACAGACCAGCTAGTACACCATATCTCCAAAGGCAGAGAGAAGGAGAGACTGAGAGTATCGACACTCTTCTGTTTTACGCCAGCATATGGATGTTTCAATTCTGCCATATGTGCCTGAGGGGGATTCTCCCTTGAGTTGGCTCTTCCTCTTTCTTCTGCCCCTCCTTGGGGATCTATGGCCCCCTCCAACACTGCTTCTGTCATCCAAAGCATGCTAGCTGGGAGCTTTTTCTCTGCTGCGTCCTCCCCTGGCTTCTGTCACCAACCGCTGTCTGAGTGTCTCAGTTGAGTCCCTATCTCCCGGCAGCCAGCTCTGCAGTGCACTGTGCCAAATGTGAGGTAATTAAGACACAGAAAACTCCTCCACTCAGTTGGGAAGAGGATTGAAAAGCTCATATCTGTCAGAAGCGGCAGCATGCGGCTAATTTTGCCTGATTTGAAAGAGCTCCAAGGGTGCACCAATTACTATGTTCATATACTATAGGCAGTGACATGTGATTTGCATAGCAGAAATGAGACTAGTTTCGGGAAGGGCAGAGAAAAGTACTGAACACTACCTACAGGCTACAGTTACAGTACATGTTTGCCTTTTATTAAATATCAGATGAAAGACAGTCACAAATTTTATCTTAACAATCAGACAGCAGCCAGTCACAATTTTTACATTGGATTTATATCAGTCATTGCCCACTTTTTAGTAATATTTCTTTTCTACTATCTCTTCCAAATAGTCTTATATCTGTGAGATCGAATACCATGTCGTAAAGTTGGATCAACTGTGAGGCATAGGTGTAAATCTTTCTGCTTCAAACTTTCACATGCAAACTCCACATCCAGCTGACCAGGAGGTTCAAACCAGAAACTTTCTCTCTCTGCTAACCAAATCTTATGATGGGTTATTATTATCATTATTATCATTATTAATATTATTATTTACTTTTTAAAATCTAATTTACACTGATTTATAATTTGTGTCTAAAAATAAAATAAAATAAAAAACATCTTCTGTAAAATTCTCCTATTGTTGCGGCCAATGAAGAGTCAGTTTAGGCCACATAGTGATAATGACAGATAATTCACAACCCAACTTGGATCTAGAGAGAAGGATTTACTATCAGCCCCTTTTGGATTTTTGTCAGTAGATGGCAAAACTCTGACTACAAAAACATTGACTACACTGACTGAATCGATATAGAATAAGCCTTATGTACTGGCTAGTGATAAAAGTTTCACGCACTGCTGGTTTCTCATGGTTTGATTATTTCTCATTTTATGTTGAGGAAAAGATAACTGTTGTTGCCTTTTTTAAAACAGAGTTCCCTTAGGACATTGAATGTCCTTGTTTTCATATTTTAACTCAGTTATTTTACATGTTTATTTTCTAATGTGTAAATATGTAAATCTTTCAAAAGACAAGTTTGTATTTAAATAAATGTACCTATACAAGTAGTTCTGTGATTGTTTGCCTTCCTGTGGATGTTATGCCATATTTCAGTGGTTCAAATCTGTTTATGTGGTTTTTGAACAAATATTAAAATAGGACTTTTAGCCAGTTTTTACAGCCCTAAGTCACATAGAACAGACTTTATTTCTATCAAAACATTTTAATGTAGAATTAGCTATTTGTACCAAATAAATTGTGAATCACACACATCACATTTTTGACTGACCATTTTCAAATGTACACTGTACAGTACAAATGCATGGATATTTCAGGCGGTGATTAGTCTTTGTTCATGTCTGCACTCTACAAAAGCGGAGTCTTGAAAATTGTCTTAGTTTATAGTATGCCAAAGTGAACACCTTGCAACCAAATTTTAACAGCATAAGAATATAAGTGGAGTTCAATGACTATTGAAGCCATTGGTTTTCATTGTATTAATTAAGAACAGTAATAATCAATCAATTAATAGGCTATGTCCACTTTGATTGATTACACAACTGGAGCCAACGTTCAGCTATATGGATATTGTGTCTGAAAATTAATGGTAACCAATGGTTTTGGCTCCTTTCTGTAAGGAAACCTGCTATTAGGTTTTCAAACCTTGTTTTGCATAATTCATTAGAGTGAACATCAAGTCAGAAATCATTATAAACCTCTGGCTTTTGTAATTGATTTCCACCAATTCGTGAGCAGTATGAAAATCAGAAAGTAGGCTTTTGAGATTTTTATGGAAGCTTTGCTTTTACCATGAAAAACAGTCACCTAACAGATTTTTATAGTTCAAGAAATTTAATGAAAATAAATTTACAAGTACTGTAAAGTTACAAGTACTGTAAGCAGTACTTGTTAATTTAAGAAATGGAATGGAAAACAATTCTATTTTTTGTTCTATTTCTTGTTACCTTTTACACTTTAAGGAGAAAATATAAATTTTCTCCTTAAAGTGTAACTGACATGATCTAATGCAGTGTTCTCTGTCACTGATTGCATGTGGCTGTATGGAGTGGTGGGTATTCATTTCCATACAGTGTGAAAATCAATCATCATGAGTTTGAAATCGTTTGAGTACAATACATCTCATTGTTGCTAACGTCAAGCCAGAGTGAGGTTTGAAAACTTTGATATTTTCAGTTCACAAATCAAAATTAGAAATTAGAGTGTGAATAACTGTATACCAATGAGTCAGTGATGCTGTGTTTATTGACACTATTCAAAAAATTCTCAGCTGCAAGTCTCTCAAATATTATATAACAGAAATGAAGCCCAATGCTACAGCCATTTTAATTATAAAAGTACAAGGCAGTCCTATCACTAAATGTGCAATGCTTAGAAACAGCTGCATTTCTGTAATAACCTGGTCCTGGTATAGGTACCTCAAAGGTAAAAGGGGTTAATATTTGTTCAGTATTTGGAAACAAATTGTTGGCTATTACATAATCTCATAACATCCACCAGCTCACCAGTGAGACTTGAGGGTAGGTTAAAGTCCTTACACTTTTTACATAACACACACAAATGTTAAAACTTTTAAAAGAAAAACTGTAATGCCAAAATGAACAAATGAAAATTAATTTAAATATTCTGAAAAGATGCTTGTTCATGTGGTTTAAACCTCTGAGGTGTAAGTCAACATAGGTGATAACTCTAACCCTTTGTTTCTTGAGTTCCACGAACAATTTAATAAAAAACAAAAATCACATATTCTCATGGCCTACGGTTAGATTAAGGAACTGGGTTAAAATTAGGGGGGTCATAACCAATGATGACACAGGGGGTTTAACAAAATATAGGGTAAACGAGTGCCTACCCTCCCTGAACCAAGTTCTGCTAGAAGTCTGCCTTCCCACTCTCGCCAAGTGCTTGCTCATAGGGGATCTTCTGATTGGTTTTCTGATGGGTTTTCTCTCTAATATTGTAGGGTCTTTGCTTTGCAATATAAAGCAACTTGATGTGACTGTTGCTATGAATTGGCGCCATATACATAAAACTAAACTAAATTTAACTGAACCCTAGATGGGTCACCAATGACCTGGTGGGTGTTAATCTAACCCTAACCCTATACTTTGGAGAAAAGCAAAACATACTTTTTTTGGAAAATTCTAAATAGTTTTTGATGTGTACCAGTTAGAATGATTATTTTCTTTGTTTTCTGGGTGTCAAGATGTGGAAAAACAATTTTAAAAATAATAACAATAATAATTACAAAATCTGCTTGCTAAGGGGTACTGTTAGGGTTGGTAGATTTTAAATGTCAACAAACGACAACTGCAAATGTTTTGCAAAATGCTTAGTAGTCACATACATGATATGTAGTATATGGGCTATATCATGGAAACCTACTGATATGTCTCCTTAATGTCTAACTGAATTTGTCAGTAAATAGCACTTCAGATAATATCATATTTGCATCATGCATAGACCTGTTCCGAATGATTCATAATGAAGCAGTGTGAGTGACTCCCCCTCCTGTGTTTTCACACCTGTATCATATTCCCTTCATTCCTCACCCAATGGGGGGTTAACAGGATGACTCAATATATGTGAAAACACCTTCCACCATCTGAAACACTCCCTTCCCCAACCCTTAACAGCCCAGAGGGAAACTTCATTATGTATCGCTACTGAAGGGGCCTTTCAATTATAATACCTCAGCCTCCCTGTCTATTACCCCACAGTCCGTACTAGCAGATTGATAGATATTGCCTCTATCTGCGATAATTCATTCACCCACCCTGTGATAAGTTCACAGAACCTGGAACGGCAACAAGGTAGAGGCAATTTGCAGTTCTGGTCGAAGAAGGCTGAGAATACTGCGTTGTAATGTGCAGCAGGGGAATGGAGTCAGTGACAGCTAAGAGATGTAGACATGGCTACACGTTCTCTCTTTGACCAACAACTCGTGGAGTAGGTTTATCACTCCAACAGAGTACCTCTCAGCATGTCAAGTCTCTCACATCTTGTGATTTTTTCAGATTGGAGGCTAATACCAAGCCTGACAGGGTGTTGATCTCTTGTCCCTCCAGCTTGCGTGTACAACAGTGTGAAATGGATGACCAGGAAAACACCACCTACTTTATGTAGAGACAGAGAAAGAATTGGTTTGTTGTTAAATATATTGCAGAGATAATAAAAAAGGTGCATTTAAACATTTGGTTGGGCCCAGTTTGGGAAATTGTATTATCCCTGTGCCAAATTGACTGAGAGCAACAACTTAACTGTATCGTAATGGTTTATCATCTGTGAATATTAGCAAATTGTTTAGGTGCTCAGTAAACAATCGCCCTCTGCAAATTGATAATCATTACTGATTATCTCAACAACAGGAGTCATTTATCAGCTTCTACAGTAAGACTGGGACCACTGTTTGTTGGTGTGTTTGCATTTACAGTGCTGTGTTTGAGTGTTTCTATGTAAATATCTGAGTATGTTTTTTTATTACACTGCTGGACTGAAATGGTCACATTATTATCGTGTTATTTAATATGTAGAGAACATTTTTAGCATAATAAAGCTAGTCCACACATAGCACATATTATTCTTGTGACTTAACCTTTTAACATCCACCAGGTCACAAGTGAGCCATCTAGGGTTAGAGATAGGGTTTGGTTTAGGTTAATATCTAACCCTTTTTATAGATTTTTTGCCTATTTGGAACACCCAAATGAAAAAGCTTCTGACTGAAACACTGTAATGCCAAAATGAATATATAAGGCTTAATTTAGAAGATGGCTTTTAGTAGTTTCTGAAAATGTGCCTTTTTAGAAAGTGGCTACTGCAAAATCCAACTCTTCCCCTAAACCTTGATGTGTCACCCATGAACTGTGTGTCTCAAGAGGTTAAGACTGGCGTCCATTATGTAGCACTTATGGTTTATGTTACAGCAACTGTTAGTTCAGCACTGGAATCAATATCATCACTACATATGCCCCAACTGAGTTCTCTTGGCCAAAATGGTTTTTTTTTTAAAAGACAAACAAGAAGGAATGACAGAGCAAATTAGCACCAAACTCGAAACATGTGCTCCCCTTTGCTTTTTCAATTTTTCATCTGCAAGAAATAGATTTGGAGATGGATACCAGCTCAGAGCTGATAAATTTTAATTTGATCCCTCCCATGCATTATTATTTGCACAATGCAACTGGCAGTCATAGCCTGTGTGCTCTGAATGGCAAGTCTACATTCAAATTCTGCACAGAATACAAATTTTCCCCTCTCCTATACAACAAAAGGCAATCATTCCATTTGTTTTCCCACACAATAGCTTCTGGATAATAGTAATGGGGGGTTGAGGGGTGGTGGATGGAGAAAGAAGCGACCAAGTTATCTGCCTTTCCCAGTCTCCGTCTCTGCCTCTTCGTTATGAATAATAGATTACAGATGAGAGCAAGAGTTTGCCTTGTAAGGAGGTGGGGATAAAGCTGCTTGAGGTCAGCACAGAAGAGGCAAGATCAGTCTTTTACCAGGTTTATCTAAAATACTTGAGAAAGTATCCTTAAAGTGCCCTTAGCATGACTATTTATAACTGCTGTTTTCCCACTCAGTGCAACTCTGTAAAGGGCATGGCTGTATACAATGTCATGGTTTTCAATAAGATAAACAGCTTGAACCAGTTATTTTTGGTGCCTCTGTTGCCAAAATATTTGGTAACCCAGGCTGTGGAGTGCTCTGCTGTTGTGCACTTAACACATTTTATCCCTCCTGTTCCAGGCTTAGCTGCTCTTATGCTTGGAATGTTGGATCCTCCGCTGGTGTAAAGTGGCAACAGCAGATAAACAGTTTAAAGGAATTTAGAGACAACAAGCATCCACACAACTGATGCAGTGTAAGTTAATAAATAAAGTCCAGACTTAAAGGCATCCTAAATAGGAAGTGTTGGTATACAAAGGCTGTTAGATTCAAAGGCCCATCACTGTCCTTTGAACAATGGATTAACAGCTCTCAGATCTGCACCCATGTCTCTAATGAGAGCGGGTGTTCACTGCTCATGTTCACTCATAAAAAAATCAATTAGAACTACTATGCACTGGATTCAATTCCCATTGCTTATGCTGTGAAGCAAAAGAAGAACAAAAAGCCCCCAGTGTAGAGAAATGCGAAATTCAAAGACTGGGACCAGACCCAAAGCACAAATCAACCACTGATGCCAACTTCCTTTCATCTGCGTACACATTAACAAGGGAGGCAAAATGGTCCACAGGGTGAGAAATACGGGGCAAAGTTCACAAGTTTATTTCATTTCAGAGAAGGCCACAGCATTTTTAGTAAATCTTATTGGAGTGAGGGCAAAGGTGGTTAGGTAGGAAGCAAAGGTTGGATTTAGAGTTTCAAAATGTATTCTCATGATGGAATCACTCCCAGAGGAAGAATTGGAGAACAGGAACATACTCCATTTGTTCTCCACTTTAAGGGATGATAAATACTTCCTTGCAAAAATAAATTAATGCTGCACTCAATTTGACTCTAAACAAAAGTCTTTTATACAGCTGAAGCAGGATTTAATATATCATCCAGTTTCATTAAACATAAATAAAACTCCTGAGTTTGCTAAATAAACTGAAGCAGCAGACACACTTCACAGATGTGATGCGCCCAGATTCATCAGGCAGCACAGCCTCCACTCCACTTTACTTGTGTACAGGACCATGTTGATCAAAGATGAATAACAAATCTAAAGGAGGGAAATTAGCATGAAAAAGTCCTTGCATTCTAACTGATGCATAAAATATCTGCACTTACTTTAATGAGTGGCGGTAAAAGTTGCCATAGTGTGCAGTGGGCAGCATCTTGATTGATGCTCCACATTAAGAGTAAACTACCGTGCTCGGGCAAACATCACAGCAGCCTTGTCAGTCCATTGTCCTCCAGCTACCTGCCTGCAAGTATTCTCTATCTCTTCTCCTGCCATTTTACCTGCCAAACAGCTCCTCTCAAACTACTTTTTCTTTTTTTACATTTCTCCCTACTACTCAGATATTCCATCTGCGCTACAGTTCTTGCATATTCCCTTCTCCTGTCTCTTTTCAGAGATAAAAGTGTTCTTTCTCTTCCCCTCCAGCATACCTCACTGCCAGACAAATAGCTCCACTTGTTTCAAAGTGACCACAACAGAAGGACAATGATAAGAGAGCTGTCTCCCAACTGTCATTTCCTCTGTCTGCCCCCACATCTCACATCACTGTAATTGACTGCAGTGTATCTAGAAGTGCTATTGTTCCTCAGGATACCCAAGAGTCTTGTCAGGAATTGTAGGGTGGCTTGTCATTCACTGACCTCAACATATTTGTTCTCTGGTGGTATTTTGGAAAATGCTACAAGGTGTTTGTCACATGTGTTAAAATTTCAAAACCCAGAGACAGTTGCTAATTCAGCCCTCAGCTAAAGGACACTGAGGATTGCTTCTGAGTTGTGTAAATTAATGAGTTAATCATGGGAAAGAGAACTTGCTGTTATGTGTCTTAAGCTGGCTATATACTATAGAGAACCACAAGTCACAACAATACAACTGACAAATAATAACCACTCAATTAAATTAAATTCAGTTTTATTTTTATAGCATCAGTTCTCAACTGCAGTCATCCCAAGCTACTTTATATTGTAAGGTGAAGAGCCTTCAATATTAGAAAGACATCTGACAATCACGTATGAGCTAGAATTTGATAATAGTAGTAAAGAAGGAATTTTTTTCAACAGGAAAAGACCTCCAGCAGAACCAGGCTCGGGGAGGGACAGCCACCTGACATGACTGGTTGAGATGACAGGAAAGAGAAGACAGAAAAGAGAAGGACAGAGAGACAGCAAAGAATTAACACAGACTACAGGGGAGAGTAGACAAAAGTTAATGATGTGTAAAAGTGACATAGAAACACATGGGAAGCGAAAAAGAGGGGAGTAAAAGAGAAGTGCTCAGTGCATCATGTGAAGTGCCCCATCAGGCAGTGCATCTTGTTAAGTGTCCCAGCATCTCTTCATTATGCTATTGCAGCATAATGAAGGGATGGTTCAAGGTCACTTGATCCAGGCCGAACTATAACCTTTATTAAAAGTCAGAAGCCTAGCCTTAAAAGTAGAGATGGTGTTTGTCTTCTGAACCCAAGCACTAACAGGTCCTGTGGTCCTCGCAAAAATTGTTGCAGTACAGACACAACCTGCCCTGGAGACAGCATTCCTCAATGGCTGCAGGCTCCCAGAGCAGGAAAATGCATCCCAACACAGAGCAAAACTACTCAGGTATAGTTCAAAGAACAAAGGAGGGACACCACAGGATTCATTGCCATCGACACCATTCAGTAGAACACCTCAGAGATCGATTGACAATGCCTCAATGACTATGGGGCAACAGGGACCTATTTTTATGGTCTGTCAGAACTAATTCTGACAGACCATAAACTGTCCCAAAAGGTGGTGAAATGCATTGCAAGTAATCTTTTTTTCAAGATAAAACAGGCATGTCACATATTAACATCCTGTAAACCCCAACTGAGCAGAAAAAAAACTGCTCCTTTCATCTTTTTTTTTTCTTTTTGTTACTCACACCATTATTCACCTCTGTCCTTATCCTGGGCTCTACTGCATATTCAGTGGAAGAACCTCAAGAGATGGGGCAAGGCAAGAGATGTCCGATCATCTCTCTGTATTGTATCTAAAAGGAACCTGCTAATGAGCACCACAGCTCCAGCCCTGCCCTCCCCAGGACCTTATTAACACTTCTTTAATGGTTATTCTGTGGATTGCTTAGCCAGCAGGTCATTCATGCCACCTCCCCAGAACCTGACCATCATTTTGGATGAGCAGGACACTTTGGAGTCCTGTCAATCAAAAAAAAACTGCCACAGAGCCAGGATGGATTTTCATCCACCCAAAACTGATTTGGGGGTAGAGACTGCTCCCTGAAGTGGGACCTGGTTTCAAAGTGTTTCAAGCAGAATTGGTATCAGCAAAAGGAAGAAAAAGTCTCTGTAGGGAAAGTAACTAGTGCAACCATAAAGAACTCTTCTTAGCTCAAGAAATAATAAATTCATTCTAAATAAGACCATGTTCAGAAGACACATCCTATGACATGACATGATAAAAATTGCAGTGAAGGCCTTGGGAGGTTTCTCTTCTTTGGCATAAAAGCTTGGCATCTTGTAATTTAAACAGTTAATCATTGGAGATGCAAACAACACAATAGACCTTATATGTTTTGCTTATGGAACTATTTTCATAGCAAAAAAAAAAACGTGAAGACGTTAAGAAACATAACATACAAAGCTGTGACTTCTTCTCTCTAAAACAATCAAATGTAATCCTCTTTTTTGTGTTTATTCAAACAAGAATGCAATGACCATACGATAGCAGCAGAATGACAACAGGAACTACACACCGTTCATAGTTATTCTTATTACCTAACTCCATTACTTATTCAAATTTTACAGCCATATTTAAAGATATAACAAATATTTCTATAATTGGTGTCAAATGACAGAGAAAAATGTCACTTATTGTGATGAATCCACAGAGAATTATCAGCACAATCTACTGCCAGCTTACAGTACATCTTTACTGTTTTGTTTCACTCTCATTCTTGGCATACTGTCATTTTCTGTCACAGCAGGCAGCTGATTTCTGAGATAAAGCTTTCAAAAGTCACTATAGAATACCTGACAGACACAATTACAGGTTACCTGGGTAACATAGTTCAGCATTTAGCAGCTCAAAAGCCAGAAATTTGTCTCAGTAGTTTATAGAGACCCCCCCTCTGAGCTGCGATTTGAACTGTGTGAACAGTCTAGCGGATGAAGGTGAAGTGGTAATAAGTTCCAAAGATGAGGTGCAGCATAGTTAAAGGCTCTAGCACCCATGGTGTTAAATCTGAAGCCAGGAGCAGTCAGGAGAGCATAGGGCATGGGAAGGGTTGTAAGGATGAAGTAGGTCTGAATTGAAAGTGAGCAGCAGAATCCTGTAATGGGGAACCAATGAAGCTGGATGATAATAGGTGTAATATGGTCAGTAGACTTGGTGCGGGTGATGACTCTTGCTCGAGCCATCTGGAGCCAATTGAGTTTTTTTGGGTGACCAGATAGTATGGTCTTACAATTATCCAAATGGGAAGTGATCAGGGCATGAACCAGGACTTGTGTGCTGTGTTGAAAAAGAAAAGGGCATTGTCTAGAAATGTTACATAGGTGGAAGTAGGCTGAATGTGAGGAATTATTGATGTGGGTGGTAAAGGAGAGAGTATTGTCCAAGATGACTCCAAAACTTTTGACACTATGGAAAGTGTGGACCTGACAACAAAAAGGTTTGGAAAGTGATTCCTTTGAGCTAATAAGGATAACTTCACCTATATTGTCATGGACTTTGAGCTGATTGACTGTCATCCAAGTGGTGATGGCCTGTAAACAGGAGGTGAGGATAGGAAGTCCTGGGTTTTGTAGAAAAATAGAGTTGTGTGTCGTCGGCATACTAATTAGACTGTATGCCAAAATGACAGAAGGTAATTCCCAGAGGAAGGAGATAAATTATAAATAGCAGGGGTCCCAGCACTGATCCCTGTGGGACACCATGTGTGACCAAGGCTGATGGAGAGCAAACTCTTTTTTGTCAGGTAGGATATAAACTATTAAAGCTGTTTCAGTACTGTGTCTAGAATGGAAACCAGACTGAAATGGCTCATAGAGGTTATTATTAACTAAGTGGGCCTCGAGTTGCTACTGTGCATTCCAGAATTTTACTTGGAAATGGGCCTATAGTTGTTGAAGTGGTTGGAGTTTGGACCAGGTTTTTGTGCAGTAGCATCTCACTTACTACTGTAACTGTATGTAACACTGTAATGTAAGTGGTGTTTATTTATTTATTTTTTAATACCATTTGATGGACTTTTGATAATAAAAATGTTTTAGGGCCCATTATAAATAAAGTGAAAGGACCTTGCAGTAAAGGTCCACAACTTTTTTAGGAAATTTAGTCAATAATAGTAATAGCTTGTTTCAGCCAAGCCCACTCAGTTTGTGCTACTCTGTTTCACTCACTCAACAGACTAATTTGGAGTATAAAATCAGAAGGCAACATTTCAAACGTGTTCAGTGAGATTAATTTTAATGAATAATTTACCTATAGTAAATACTTGTTGGTCAGGTATACTGAGAATAGAGAGCTTTTTCTAACAAAAACATTTGCCTGCTGCCTGAAATGAGGTTGATGAGAATGGTCAGAGTAAATCACACTAAAGTTAAGGCCATAAGCTTAAAGACACTTAAGTGCTTGTGTGCAACAGTTGCATGTGATCTTAAATATTAGATTAATATAAGCAACTGTGAAAAACAGGTTTGATGACATTTATTGACATTTAATGTAGAACATAATGATAGTTTCCACACAGAAAGATTATAAAGCATAAGCACAAAGTGCAGGGGTGATGGACATGAATCCCAGGAGAACTACTCAATATTCCTGATAATTAGTATGAAATCTCCTTCTAAGTTACAAAGAGTGTTTTCACCATGCTGGTAGTGCTTTACAAGAAAAGATAAAGTTTAAAGTGTTAAAATGCAGGGCATTTATACAGCTTTACCTTAATATAGACCTATAAAAAATGCATACAGCTCATTTTCTTTTTGTTCTACAAAAGGCTTCTTACCAATATAAATAATAAACTACAGTAGACATAAATAAATGAAAGTATATTTTCTAAATTTGCATTCATGTGAAAAAGGTAAAAAAAATAAAAAAATAAAATAAAAAATACTCCCATCCTGCCGATACAAAAATGGCCTGTGGGAGTCCTTACGGAGTTCATCCATCCATCCATTTTCTTCCACTTATCCAATTCAGAGTTGCGAGGGTGCTGGAGCCTATCCCAGCTGTCATAGGGCGAGAGGTGGGGTACACCCTGGACAGGTTGCCAGTCTGTCGTAGGGCTAACACAGCTTAATGCCATAAGGAGTCTGTCTCTCTAATTGCTCATTATAAAGCACATCTTAAAATCACAGCAAGGTTGAAACTTCCAGCACCAGCCTCTGAACAGTCAATAAATTACACATGACAGAGCAGGTCGTTTAAGTGCTGATTACACATACGAAATTGGGGCATTCTAAATTAGTAATTCATGTTGTTGAATGTCTGTAGGGACAACTCACTGTGACAACCGTAAAACTCAAACAGCCACATTCAGGCAATCAATGCACATTCCACTTTATCAGCCACAAGCTGTGTTTGACTCATTGTATAGCCACTGATCTTCATCATGGTAAAGATTCTATTTCCCACTGGACTCGAGGTCTTCCACCACAGAAAACTCCATTTATCAGCAGGTTAAGTTTCCAGTTCTCCGCTGTCTGTAACTGTTCTGACTTGCTTCTCCAACACTCCAGTCCAGCTTCTAAGTAATTCCTCAGCTCCAAGACTCATTTCTATTATTTTTGTGCATTTGTGTTTAACTACAATTCCAGAAATTCAGCCTAAAAACACTGTTGACTAAAGTCTCACAAAAAACTAACGCTTACTCTGCTTCTATTGTGAAAAACATTTTCAACTTTCAAAAAGTGCTTTTTTCCCCATTGTCAGGAGAGTACTAATAAAGGGGTATAAACTGCCTCTGGTCCTCTTCTGTACTCTGGCTATGACTTCATGAACAGAAGGGCAACCTTTCACCACACAAGTTGGCAGTTACTCCACCTTACAGTCCAGATGTTTCACAAGGCTAATTGGAAGGAAGTCAGTAGAAGCTGCAGGGTGGTTAGTATTTAGACTGCTGGCTCATTCTGTTAGATTGCTCAATTTCCACCAGCCACCTTTCTTATATAATGTCTTTCTTATAAAATATCATTATATTACTGTTAAGAAAAAATGCTGCATTATACCACCTTGCAGCACCAGTGTTAGCTTGGCAACCTCCTAGACCCACCCACATTGATATAGATTAGTCTAAAGAGGGCAAAAGTGCTTTACAAGTTTTAGTAAGGACACACAACTTCATTCAATGGGTTAGGGGTTAGGCTTAGGATTTGGGGTTCTGGGGGTGCTGGTATACCTCAGTGGGTTGAGCAGGCAAACAATATTCCAAAAGGCTACTGAAGGGGTCCAGGTTTGATTCCGCCACAGGCCATTTCTTGTTGTCGTTCCCCCCCTGCTCTCTGTCCCTCCTTTCCTGTCTGCTCTACCTTCTTGTCATAAAAATAAATACCTGGTAATTGAGAAGACTTCAAGTGTTGCATCAGAGATCTCGTCTTCCACGTGTAGCCTGATGATGTGTGGTCACCATGTGAATCTGTTCCTCTCTGGACTTTGTTTTTTGCATACCTTAAACAACAGCAAAGGTTTCCACGGTTGGATGTTTTCATCTTCTGCCTCATCAGCCTGGAGTGTTGATTACACAGGCTGGAAATGATGATGCCTGTAGGCTTGTTGTTTCATAGCATCTGATTCATTCAGGAACAAGAGATGACTGTGTCACAATCAGAGGGGAGTACTGAAATGCAGAGAGGGGCTTTTCATACCCTGTCATCAAGTTCTTCACAAAAAGGTAAACAAAAAAAGGAACACATTAGAGGCAAACAGCTGTTAGTACATAACAGCAGAAACAAATGATTGCTGTTTGCTCTGTTAGTCCTTTCCCTTGATAGTCTCTGTAGTCTCTTAGCACCATGCTGTTGTACAGTACAACTTGAGAAGAATGACAATTTGCTTGCAGTTGCTAATGTATTGAAATTGCATTGTAAATAAAAAGTTCAGTGATAACTTCCCCATCTAATTCTACTGCTACATCACCGCATGCAGCATTCAAAATGCATAGTATTTATACAGTAAAAACACTAATTGGCTGCCATGAAAACCAATTTGACTTCCTCCACAGGGCAGAATTAAAAGTTGGGCTTAGCAAGGTAATGAAGTATGACACGCTAAGTCAAGGATGGAGGCTTTGTCTGAAGTAATCACTTCTCCGGATGCCGTGACTTGGCCGTGTTTCATATCAACAAGAGTGACATATGGAAAAATAATTAAAATGGACGCATTCGAGCAACAACAGCTGGCAAGCTGCATTTTTAATACACCATTAAATTTGCATGCTAGCTGTCAATCCAGTCTCCTGTCTGAGGCAAAAAAATTCAAATCAATCAAGGTGTTAGAAGTGTAATTTAACTACATCAGTGGCAGGGATTCTGAGCTTTTCTCTTTAGCCATACTCCAGCATAGAGGAAATATGTGTTAACAATGTGACAGTGATTTACAGTGCTGAATTTGAGTCAGTGACAGTGAGTGAATAGAAAAGTACACCGCAGTTCTCTCGTGACAAAAACAATTAATATAAGCGTCCAATGGCGCTGAAGTCAGTCTGTGCAGGCTAGGAGTGATGATGTGGTGTAGCATTGCCAGCAAACAAGAAGAAGCAAAGTTATGCCGCCTTCCTCTTATCCATCTTCTGAGATTATGTTTCCAGAGAACTTTTATACAATTACTGGTGACTCTGACGCTTCAAACTGAGTTCTGCAGTTTTTATACCCAAGGCAGTAGTAACAGTGTTGTCCTATCTGACAGCAGCACACACACACACACAACAGATCAGTGAGCATCTTTATTAGTTTGGCTCAGTTTGACAGAAGCCTCAACCTCCCTGCCTCCTTAATTTTGGACAAGAGGACAAGAGAAAACACAGGAGCAAAGGAATGTGTCAGGCAGTGCATCGATCTGGACAGATGGCTGAGGGGACGGGAGCAAAGTAAGCAGCTGTGCATGCTAAATAAACTGGTAAAAAAAAATTGTCAACCAAGGAAAAACAATTAGTTTTAGGAAAAAAAAATTCTTTACCCAATGATACATTTACAACAAAGAAACGTAACCCCAGTGTTTTTTGTCATTTAATCTTCCCCACATGAAATAAATAAATGAATAAAATATTAATTTCTGCCAAGGTTCAAATACCATATATCAAAGCCACCTCTGTAGTAGGTATTTTTGCTGTGCATCAACTTGAGGCTTTGAGCAAAGGGAAATCATGCAGGGAACAGATGGCCACCCACCCTCACACTAGACCTGACTCCATACAGCAGCACAAGGCTTTGAATGGAGTCGTGAAATTGCAAGAAATGAAATGTTTTTACACAAAAAGCTTGTCTCTGCTGGTGCTTTGACTGCTGGGACAAAATAATGCAGCTCTTTTCTATCTGTGGAGATGTGAATGGGCCCTAAGCTGGTGTGAAGTGGACTATAAAGATGCTGTGACATATGTGAATAGAATCAAAATATGTGTTATCCATGGCACACCAGCTGATAAATTCATCCAGCCAAGCTCCAACAGCAAATGCGGCTGATTTACCGTACAGCCAATCCTGATGCTGACTAGGTCTGTAATTCCTGGATTTATCTTATCAAATATTTTTCCATATATTCTATTATAGACATATTCTAGTATTTTAATTTTCTTTTAATTCAGCCCCATTGCTACAGGTATATAAAATCAAGGGCCTAGCCATGCAGTCTGTCTTTACAAACATTTGTGAAAGAATGGGTCATTCTAAAGACCTCACTGAATTTGAGTGTGGTACTGCAATAGACTGCAACAAGTCAGTTTGTGAAATTTCTTCCCCCCTAGATATTCCATGATCAGCTGTAAGTTGTATTGCAAAGTGGTAGCGTTTAGGAACCACAGCAACCACGCAAAGTTACAGAGCACAATCACCAAGTGCTGAGGCACATAGTGGATAAAAGTCGCCATGCTCTGCTGACCCAACATCGGCACAAAAGCTGTGCACTGGGAGCTTCGTGGTATGGGTTTCCATGGTCGAGCAGACCTATAGGAGTAATCTGTAGGTGCCCCAGTACTTTTGTCCATATAGTACATTTTCCAGTCAAAATGTCCCCTACATACTTTACAATGCTTTAGAAATGATATTATTAATGATTTGCATTTAAGATTTACATTTCAAATATGAAATTAAATCTTAATCTTAATCTTAATTCAATTTTATTTATATCTCAGTCAGACCTCTCAAGTCATCAGGTGCAGATCATTTAACTGTTCCGAGAATCAGATCTAAGTGTGCTAAAGGTGCTTTCAGTTATTGCGGTCCTGTTCTTTGGAGTAAACTGCCAGCAGACCTGAGATCAATTACAACTGTGCATATATTCAAAAACAGACTCAAAACCTTTTTTTTCACCCAGGCTTACACTTAATAGGTGCTGTTGATTTGTTTTGTTTTGTTTTATTTTGCTGTTTTCACTGCCTTGAGGCCTTATAAACCTACACAGGTTTTTATGTTTTTATATTCTGTGTTAAGCACATTGAGTTTACATGTAATGAAATGTGCTATATAAATAAAATTGCAATTGCCATTGAAATATATTGGCTAACAAGAACAACTGCAGGCAACCATTATGATCTATTTCCATGTTTTTACTTAATACTTAATATATTATTGTTTATTCCTATATATTCCTATATAGTTTATTTCCTACATTACACTTGGAGTGTTTTTGCCAGAGTATTGCTTTAGTTTTGGATTTTTCTTTTTCATTTTACTTTTTCTTTCCACTTTTATTTTTCATTTTCTTTTCAGTTTAGTTTTATTTTAGGGCAGATTTAACACAAAACTGAAAAAACACATGCACCAAAGCCCTGATCCTTGTGTTGACAAATTTAACTGCATTGCTAGAAACTAAAACCAAAAACATTTTTTTTTATTTTAATCAGTATTAAATACACATAATACTGTTTCAGTTATTTATTTATTTTACTGCTTTGGTTATTTATTTATTTTTATTTCTAGTTTTTATTTTCTTTTTTGGTTAACTTTTGTTTTCATATCCAGTTTTTCTTTTAGTTCAGTTTTAGGTAACTGTATTAACTTTGATGTCAGTCCATCCTTCTGTTTTTACGATCTCAATTGGTGCTGAAAAATAAAATAACATTTGTAGAAGTGTCCAAAAATTGTAAAAGTTGTCATAGATACATGACTGTGTCTTGAGCTACCCCTCATTTTTTTATATTTTGCTAAGAAAACGGGAAATATGTGCAGTGAGTTATGCAAACATAAATAAAAATACAGTATAAAACTGGACTTTGTACATTTCTAACAAGCTTGAAAGTCAATATTTGATATGACCACCATTCTCCAACAGAGCCTGAACTATCTTAGGCAGCTTTCTTGTAATTTTTTTTTTAAGTAGTCTTCAGGAATAGTTCTCCATGCTTCTTGACAGACATTTCAAAGCTCTTCTTTGGATGTTGGCTGCCTTTTATTACATTCTCTGTCAATGTGATCCCACACTGCTCCAATAATGTTGAGGTCTGAGCTCTGGGGAGGCCAGTTCATGACTGATAGTGTTCTATTGTGTGTTTCTCCATTCAGGCATGCTTTTACTGCATTGGCAGTGTATTTGGGATCATTCTCATGCGGAAAAATGAAGTTGTTACCAATGAGACGCTTTCCAGATGGTACTGCATAGTGGATCAAAGTCTAACTGTACTTTTCTGTGTTCATGATTAATTTTGAATTCCATTCAATTCAGTTCAATCAAATTTTATTTATATAGTGTCAATTCACAACAACAGTTGCCTCAAGGCACTTTATATTGTAAAGTAAAGACCCTACAATATTAGAAAGAAACCCACAATAAGATGGCCCACTCTGAACAAGCACTTGGTGACAGTGGGAAGGAAAAACTCCCTTTTAACAGGAAGAAACCTCCGGCACAACAAGGCTCAGTGAGGGGCAGCCATTCGCTATTACCCTTTGGGGATGAGGGGAAAGAGAAGAGAGCAGAGAAAGACAGGACAAATGATACGCTATGGGAAAAAAGAGCCAGAGTTAAATAACTACTAACAATAATAAACACACAGGAAGTGAAAAGAGAAGAAACGCTCATTACATCATGGGAAGCCCCCTAGCAACCTAAGCCTACTGCAGCATAACTAAAGGATGGTTCAGGGTCACCTGATCCAGCTCTAACTTTAAGCTTTATCAAAATGGAAGGTTTTAAACCTAATCTTAAAAGTAGAGAGAGTGCCTCTCTCCCAAATCCAAACTAGGAGCTGGCTCCATATTAGAGGTGCCTAATAGCTGAAGGATCTGCCTCCCATTCTACCACAAGTAAGCCAGCAGTCTGAGAGTGAAGTGCTCTGTTAGGACAATAAGGTACTATGAGGTCTTTAAGATATGGCGGGGCCTCATTATTCAAGATTTTGTATGTGAGGAGAAGGATTTTAAATTCAAGTCTGGGTTTAACAGGGAGCAAATGAAGAAAAGCCAATATGGGAGAAATGTGGTCCCTGTCAGTACTCTCGCTGCAGTGTTCTGGATAAACTGAAGGCTTTTCAGGGAGCTTTCAGAGCAACCTGATAATAATGAATTACAATAGTCCAGCCTAGAAGTAATGAATGCATGAACTAGCTTTTCAGCATCACTCTGAGACATGATGTTTCTAATTTTAGAGATCATGCGCAAATGAATGAAGGTAGTCCTACATAGGGTTTTCCTGTTCCTGTTGAGGTACTGTATCACTTCCTGTTCCTGTTGCAACACTGCGGTGTTTGTGTAGCTTATCTGTGTAGCCCGTTTAATTAAAAACCTCTAGATAAACACTTATTTCATAGTGTAATCTTCACATGTTTTATCTAAAGCTCTCTCTGCTGAATCACCTGCTGATTTTATTCACAGTGTTTATTCATTTTGCCTTTAGTGATTCGCTAGCTTAGCTTAGCTTGTAGCTGAGTCACTAGCAGCATGGCTTCTTCACCTGCACTTTCCTGCTCAGTGTGGAAGATGTTTAGTTACGCCTCGGCCTCCTTTAGTAGTAATGATACCTGTAATAAATGTAGCTTGTTTGCAGCTCTGGAGGCCAGGCTCAGTGAATTGGAGACTCGGCTCCGCACCTTAGAAAATCCCGTAGCTAGCCAGGCCCCTGTAGTC
>VUQS01031563.1:49777-88618 GCA_015108495.1 Heterochromis multidens | reverse complement strand
CCCATGCCAGTGGGGGGGCGCGTGTGACCCCAGGGAACATGCTTTTTTTTGCTGTACTAGCAGGAGATATGAAGTGCAGTAAACAAACCCTCAAGAAAAATGGAAAAATATTTAACAGTGACAAAAAGAAAGGTGGAGAGAGACGGAGATAATGAGACAAACGAAAGTCTCCTGAAAGCTAAGACAAGGAAATATGACGAAGCTTATGTAGCGCTTGGCTTCACTGTGACTACGGTGGGAGATGAGGAAAGACCGGTGTGTCTATATTTCTTTCTTTTTTCTTTTTTTGTTTTCTTTAATGTTAATAAGGATACAATGTTATGCAGAGATGTACTTATAATAACAATTTTATAGACAAATGATACTATTTATAGTCGCAGGGGAGAGTGGGGGGCGCGAAATGTTTTCTTCTTCCTAAGGGGGGCATAACAGAAAATAAGTGAGGAGCACTGCATTACACCGACTCACATTTTCAATTAGCCCATTTTTTTCAGTTTATATAGCAAGAAATACAAGGCAGCAGTACTATAAAACCCCAGAAAGATATACCTGAAATGATATATCTCCACATATCTCCATACAACTGCTCTCAAAGTATGGATATGTATTTATTTTTTGCTTATATACATAAATATGTACATATATTATTTACCCCAGCTGTATGGTGTTGGAAAAGCTTAAAGTTGGACACTGCACATTGAAATGTGTCTGAAAACAACTTAAAGAGGCTGTAGGAACCCTCAATTTAACTATAAAATGAAAAAGATTTTTAAATGTAGTTTATTTCTAAATTTAAATTTGCTTTTTTCTAGTTTTGCTATTAGACGATAAAAAATGACAAAGACAACAGGACACACTTTTTCAAAATAATATCAAAGTGACTTTTACATTTGTAAATAGCTTCTTTTCCTCTCTGTCTCTGAAGGAGTGTATCAGTGTCCATGTGGAGCCAAGAGACAGAAACGACGGGAGAATGAAAATTAACTAAAAGTTGTGTTAGAAGCTGTAGGTTACCTGCTGTGGGATAACAATCTTTTATGTGGAGTTATAATGAAGTGTACGAACAACTAAGATGTAAAATGACTGAAATTACAGCTGGAAATTTTAAGCTGTTTATGTAATGCGGCTGGCCAGGGATCAGCTTTAAGACATAGTTGAAACAAATGAAAGTAAAAACATTTCTCCATCTTTCCTCCTTAATGCTAAGAGCAGTGTTCAGCGTAATCAGGCAGCAGCTTCTCGTGTCCAGTCAGTACTGACCATTGTGCACTTTTTGAAAAAACTGTCTGCGGCAGGTCATACCATCTGTCGCTAATTAACATTAATTCTGTCAGCACCTTGATGACACTTTATCATTATAATTATATGCAATTAAACTTGGCCATTATGGGTTTTTGAGATCTTTGCAGGCAAAAACTGTTTGAGGTAAAAGACACGTCACCGTAAATTCCCTGAGTGGATCAAGTGCTCTCTTTCCACCAGACTGCCTCCCATCAGCTTAAGGAGTGTGGCATATACATATGTAATCAACATTAAGGTAAGTAAAACTTAATTTAAAAAAAAATCCTCGATGAGAAGTTCAATTTTGGTTCCTGATTCAATTAGCTGGAATAAGATGTGTACATAAGAATATTTGAACAGGAAAGCTAACCCTGGGTTGCTGTTCAAAGGCTGCTGTCTGTCAGTGATAACAGATAAAACAGTGAAGTTACTACATTACGGAAAAACAGTTTAACAATGTTAAAATATCTTGTTTTTGGATACTGTATGTACTGTATGTATTATTCTGATGCATACCCACAGGCCACCTTATTAGGTACACCAAACATTGGGTTGGACCCAGTGTTAGGTGTACCTTGAGGAGGCTCTTCTTCATAGCTTCTTCATGGAACAGATTCAACAAGGTGCTGGAGACATTCCTCATAGATTTTGGTCCATATTGACATGATAGCATCACACAGTTGCTGCAGATTTGTTGGATGCAAATCTTCCATTCCACCACATCTCAAAGGTGCTCTACTGGATTGAGATCTAGTGACTGTGGAGGTCATTTGAGTACAGTGAACTCATCGTCATGTTCAAGAAACTGGTTTGTGATGATTTAAACTTTGTGGTATATCATGTTATCCTGCTGGAAGCAGCCATCAGAAGATGGGTACACTGTGGTCATAAAGGGATGGACATCAGCAACAGTACTCAAAGTAGGCTGTGGCATTTAAATGATGTTCAGTGTGCCAAGTGTGCCAAGAAAATATCCCCCACACCATTACACCACCAGCAGCCTGAATCGTTGATACAAGGCAAGATGGATCCATGTTTTCATGTTGTTTACACCAAATTCTAACCCTAACATCCGAATGTCGCAAGAGAAATCGAGACTCATGGGACCAGGCAATGTTTTTCCAATGTTCTATCGTCCAATTTCTGTGAGCTTGTGTGAACTGTAGCATCAGTTTCCTGTTCTTAGCTGACAGGAATGGCACCCACTGTGGTCTTCTGCAGCTTTAACCCATCAGCCTCAAGGTTCGATGTGTTGTGTGTTCAGAGATGCTCTTCTGCATTCTTTCCCATTCCGATGCTCAGTTTGAACTCTATACGTCTTAAAGGCTTTGAGTGCTGCCATGTGATTGGCTGATTATTTGCATTAAAAAGCAGTTGATCTGGTGTACCTAATAAAGTGGCTGGCTGTATCTGGACACTATAAGAGAGCATAAGTACATAATACAATAGTATATATTTAATATATACTATATTAAGATGTATTTGAGTTCAGAAAATGTATGCAGTATTTAAAAACAAACCATTACCAAGGGAAAGTAAAGAAATGCAGAGAATGGGGTCAGCAGTAAGATCCTTGATCTAAGAGGAATTTTTGCTTGTGTAAACTCTTATAAAAGGGATCATCTGAAGAGTTAGAGTGCATTCTTTGTGCATGAGTGACACCCGATGGACAACCGCACAGAAGTGCTACACTTGCAAGGTCAGTGTGTGTGTATGTGTGTGTGTATGTGTGTTTGTCAGAGAGCACAACTTGTGGTAGATCATCATTACAGCACATCAGTATGGATCTTTGTGCTTGTTTTGACCACACAACTCTCACTAATGTGCTTTATTACTGTTACTCAGCCACATCAAAACATTTAATCAAAATAAACAACGTCTCTACCGAGGCACATTATAATCATATCTCTATTGGACAGGCAATTTCACTGTGTGGTTCCCTCTGTGTGAGTGTGTCTGTCCCTGAATGCGTGACTGCTCCACAACAAGGGATTACCTGATTAAAAGATACAATTCGAATTTTAAAGGGCTTGTCATAAAGTTGTGATCGTGCATTAATATTTTGTCCTGATCTGTTTAACTGATCCACTGTTTAACTGTAGTGTAATAATTTCACTAAATTTGTGCTTTCCAAGAAGGAGTTTCAACACATTTGACATGGATTATCATCTTTCTGACACATTTGCTGTTGATTACAACTGAGCAATTAACATCCAATCATGCTCTGTGGCATCTATATAAATCTTGGGGAAACTGGTTCTGGTTCTGCTGGGTTTTTTTTGTTGGTTTTTTTTTTTTGTTTTAACAACCTTACAAAAGAAACAAGGTTTATTGTTGAGGCAACAATGGCAGGAGCTTCAGTCACAAAGGCTGTTCAACTGGCTAATACTTCAATAGGAACAGTGAATAAAGTCACATCTGCATCTATGACATCAGTAAATATTGTCAGAATTTGTTGTTGACAGTTTACATCTGATGATTGCAATACTTCTGAATTTATGTATCTAAGAAAAAACAGACGACTGGAAATATCAAAGCAGGACATGATCAGACTATGTCTCCAAGAACTGTCCGTTGACAATTACGACAAGAGGGAGATATTACAAGCCTGAATGCTTGACCCCTACAGTGAGGGGGTCCGATGGCTCTTCTGTGCTGTGATCTGTATGATGAGAGTCTCTGTTTGCTGCTCTCTTCTGTCTGTCTGTGCTATCTGTTTCACTGTGGGCGTGTGTGCCTCTTCAGCTGCAGGCAAGAGGACATCTATCAAAATGTAAGAAGCAGTGTGTTGATGTGGCATACGTGTGCACATGAATTTACACTAAGGTATAGTTTAGCAATTAATGAGGTGTAGCTTACAACACATGCACACCTATATCAAATGACCACGGCCAGAGTGAAACGTCTTTGTAAATTGCTGCTGTGTGTTTAGTAGTTGGGTGAGATCTCAGATATCTTGAGTATTGAAACACTTGACACTTCATAGAGAAGCTCAGAAAATGACACACACAGAGGTAGTGTGACTTCTTTGACTTCCAGGGATGCCACTGAATATCACTTAAATATCAAATAGCTGTTTGCTGCTATACAAATGTTCAAAAATCTCTGTTATAAATTTATATATTAAACATTTATATTTATATATTTAATTTAATTTTGAAACAAAAGAGAGGACAAAGCAGTCACAAAATAACACACTGGTATAGACACTAAAATTAATGTGTGTGTGTGTGTCTGTGTCGTATGTGTGTGAGGGAGTGCTGGGTGGATGTGTTCAGCTGTACTTAGTCCAAGCAAAGGGTGAAAAAAAAAAAAAAAGACATACATAAGTTAGGCACACCTACAAATAATAAAGGTAATAAAGGGAGGTACATGGGAAGGCACAGGGGAAATCTGTGTCCATCAAAAACTGTGGATACTGGGACGATTCAGGATGAAGTCCTCAACAGGAGCCACCGTGGCAGTTTGGAAGGTCAACTTTGGCCAAGTCAGCAGTGTTTTTATTCTGTGTTTAATATACATTTTTAATATTATATAAAGTAATGATGGGCTGATCCCTATTTTTTCAGTTCCGATCCCATTTTGATGCATGACTGCCGAGACTGATACAGATTCTGATACAATAGCTCTTTTTACTTTAATATTATCATTATTATTGTTGATATTAAATATCTGAAATGCAAAACTAAAATAAACTTTTTAAACATAAAAAAACTTTAAAATCTTTAAAAAGTGCAAAAATACTGGCAGCCATCAGCGCTACTCCTCAGCGTCCTAGTAGATGCACCTGTGGCATCAATTTAAAAATCCTACGTCGCCTTGTTCTCGAGTTATCGTGTTCACAAAGTTGGGTCTCCATGCTGCCTGCCCGCCCAGCGGGGTGACATCAATACCCCATCAGCCTTTCACTGATGAGGAGTAAAAACTGAAGAGAAATAAATATCTTAAATATTTTAACTATCCAAAATTTCTTCAAGGAAGTACAAGAAATACATTTTTATCCCAGAATGAGAGATTTCTGCACAACTAGCTGCACTGTGTGAGCAAAACAACCCAAGGTAGGGACTTCAATGTCGTCCACAGCCTTTATCATATTACTCGCATTGTCTCGCAGAATAACATGCACTTAGCCAGTGGGATCTTCCAGTTATTAAGCATATCTGTAATGGAGGCTGCAGATGAACTGCTGGTACTCTTTCACGTAAAACCTCTGCAGCTGTTTGGTTAAATTAGATGTATTGTACAACGCAACCATAGTTCCACCCCTCTGAACCCTGGCTTGTTACAAGTAGCTCTCTTGCTTTGTTTCCAGACTAAAAACTCTAAACAAACAACATTTTAGTCAAACAACTGATATCATTTTCTTATTCAGTTACAGACTGAAGCTGCAGCAGGTTCATGGTAAGATGTGGAATGGAATCTGGATCGGTGACATAACTCATTCTACCTTACATTATGTTCATAGGTTCATAGTCCAGCATAAGCTGCGTACTGGAATCTGGATCAGTAAGTGGATCAGCCCTGTCCGATATCGGATGAGTGAATGATGTCAATATTGGAACTGATACCATTATAGGATCGGACTGGGCCCATCTCTAGTATGAAGTTGACTTACTTTTTCAGCCACTGCTCATCACAGACAGGGTCCATTTTTCATTTAAAATACTTTGCAAATATCATGGGTTAAGTCACTGTCAATCATTACAACTCTGGCAAATACCACAGCATACCAGGCTGATTATGCTATACCAAATAAAGCACCAAGCACTAACAGTGGAGCCCAGGTCTAGGGGGCCAAGTTGAGACAAGCAAGTTCTGTCACTTACTTTACGGCTGCCATCAGGTGTCTTGTAGGTGAGCATGTAGTTGTCTATTTCTGCAACTGGCGGTTGCCATGAAATGAGAGCACTGCGGTGATTCACTTCACTGGCTGTCAGGTTCACGGGTGCATCCATGGCTATCAAAAACAGAGAAAACACATTACTTTGACACTAATGAAGAAGGTATGCGAGCCATTTAGGTGATGATAAAAATACTTCTACTGGTCCTGATACTGCACATTATAATGCTGTTCTTAAATACCAACCGAGATCTTGATTTGTCCACCCACTTTTCAAACATCATTGTTATTAATATTCACTGTCTTTCAGTTTTAAGGGTGGAGTAGTGGTATGAGAGGAATCTCTGGTGTCAAGTGTATTGTTTTTGCATTTAGAAATTGAATAAGATATTATACATCTCAGTGTGCCAAGTACCACCCCTGCAGATTGAGGTGCTTGAACAAAGCTCCCTCATGCAGATGGGTACAAATATTACATCTCTGAAACCAATGACATTCATGACATGCATCTTTGTTTCAATAAAGCAACAGCCGGTAGCTATCAAGCGTTAGAGAAAATGTCTAAGATAATGTAATGATATGGCATTTCTTCAGTCAGGAGCTAAAACAAAAATATTTTAGAGCTGAATTTTGAAGTTTGTGTTTGGGGAAATCTCAGTTTTATTATCAAGACTTCTGAGATCCATGTTAAGAATGTCTGGGCTTTATTTCGTAAATAAGTAAGAGTTTTTATGCACAACAATAAACTGAACTGAAGGCTGAATGTTTCCTGTATGCCTTTGCCAAGTCACAAGGCAACCAAAAAAAAAACAAAAAACTGTGGACATTTTTTTAAAGGTTGTTTAGTCTGCTGCGCTGCCTGCTCAGGTTTTCTCTCTATGGACAGAACAAGCAGTAGATGAAGAAAAGTGGCAGTGATCCAGCCTTCTAATAAAACCTCAGAAGCTCAGATGAAAGAGTCTCAAGTGTTAAGATATAAATTGCATTCATGCCAGTACTGCTGAAGGCCATCTTGAAAGGGTTTAATTATTTAGATTTTTCTGCCACTTAACCACAAGTGCAACACTGCTGATCTCCATGAAGATTTAAAGGATGAGGCTGACATTACCATATATCTCTTATTGTTAACAAATGAAGAGATCATGCACAGTAATTTGTTTTAGTCTGTATGTCAGTATTTCTTTAGATGTAGTATTTAGAAAATGTTACTCAGACAGGAGTAAATGGTGCATTTTGAGCTGCAGAGTAATATGCCAAATATTTACTGTGCTGTACTGATGTATGAAGGAATGTGTCATCCGCTGAATTTGTATGGCTCATTTAACCATTTTTTCAAAAGAACGAAGGTTTATGATACAGCTTTTTAGTACCTGCTATACTATACTAAAAATAATTTTAGTATATATTCTGTAAGTATTTATAAGAATGCCAATTTTATTACTTAAAGCGGCTCTATCATGCTTTTCCAAGCCAAAAGCTCAGGCTTCAGAATGCTTCATTTCAGTCACTTTCAGTCACTTTCTAATTGTGAATCTGTATGTTGTTAGTGAGAGATGATATCCTTAATTTGTTCATCTTGGAAACACAGGTTTGGTAGTGAACACAGCAGCCCCACCATCCACCTTTTCAAATTTTCTGTTTACGAGGGGTAACCAATCAGAAGAAAGTTGGCTTAAAGGTAGGGGAACTCGTTTCAGAGTTTCCACACAAATGCCCTGTGTATAATAAATAGGTGTAAATCTGAAAAATTATTCATTTAAAATTACTCCAGTAGTCTCCAAATATAATGCACAAAATCTCTGTCTGTCTGTCTGTCTGTCTGTCTGCGAACTACTCCTACACAGTCAGTCGATAATAAACCAAACTTGACACATAGGTACATCTCAGGCCTCTGAAGGTTCTTATCTATATCACATATTATGGTGTCCTCATTGTAAATGACCATTAGTTTGCTCATTTATTTTGAAGGTGCACACTTTATTTTGAAAGCAACTTTTACAGATGGAAGCAGTGAATCTGATAAATGCACAACTTGATGGCAGAATGTTCGAGATGTGTTCTTTCTTTGGTAGTTGTTAAATTATATTTTATGTTCAAAACACACTATTTTTAGCTCAAAGCAAGTACTGGTCAAGCTACCAGTCTGATGCTTAATTTATGCTACTGTGTTTACGTCCGTTTGCAGAGATATTTGCCTATGGAGTGGGGTTTTTAACCACTGCAAACGTGCTCCAGTGCAGTCACCCAAAATCCCAACTGCATGTTGCTCGACATGGATGACGCTGTGCGTCGCTCTAATGCTGATTGGTTGACAAGTGGGCTGGAAAAGGGTAGAGAGCAACAGCAGAGTTCACCAGGAATGGGAAAAGCATGAAAAAAAACCCCATAAAAGACAAAAATAAATAAATAAATAAATAACAGGTTATGAAAACCACGGACAGTGGCTGCAGTGGACACTTTTCATTGTTTTTAACACTCTGTTTCACTTTAGCTCTTTCTGTGTTATAACTTTGCTCTTCTCCGTGGCTGGCTGATGGACTTATAACAGCACAAGCAAGAGTACCCCACAGACCAGTTGTACCACATACTTTGTACACTGCCACCATCGACAAAAGACACTCTATGCAGGTAGACGAGAAGTGCTGAGCTGCCCACGCATGACCATAGCGGAACCATAATTTCCCCATTACCCTGTATGGTATCTGTGATACTGAACCCCTGGTAAGCAGAGCAAAATATCTTTTATTCATTTCTTTTACGTAAATTCTACAAAGATCTAAATACACTTCGAGAACTGAGCCATAGTGTTCTTTAATTATTTCTTAAATTCTGTCATCTAAGTTGATTTTATGGATTTGTTTTTCATTTAAGTGTATTTTGTTTACAGTTTTCACGGTGCTCAGATATGATGTTGGACACCAGAATTAAAGAGGCTGCACCTGTTGAGACTTTGCTGTTATCAGTTAAGTTATCAGTCAAGCACTGCTGCAATCATGTTGCCTACCAAGCACCTGCCATTGGGCTAAAATTAGCCATTTTTAGGGTTTATGCACCGTTAACACCTTCTAAAAAAAGCATTGTATCATTTTCCACAAAATCTGAATTTTGCACGATATATTATGATGTCACTATTTTGCCTACACAGCGCCTAACAACAAACTAAAATCATAGACCCAACAATACTGTAGCATGGTCATGTACCAGTGAGTGCACTTTAATGCTTTATAACCAGTGATGATTTTGGCATCTGACAACTAAATTTATAGCCATAAGCCAACAGAACAAACAAGAAAAACAACAAATATTTGACTATTTCAAAGCAGGCCTTGCTATCTCTATCGTCTAAGAAATGACAACAGAAAATATGACAAGAAAAAAAGGAGGTACACTGTAAATGTATTCCATGAGGTGTGTATTATAATATCTCCAAATCAGCACTTCTGAATCCCTATAGGGCTTGTTTAGTCACTGCATATCACATCCTCAAAAGCATTCAAGCACTTGATCAGCAAGCCCACCCAAGTTTTACCACACATTACATCACATCATCCAAGAATATTCTTGGTCCCTTCACGGCTTTAAACATGGCCTGATTATAGTGCCTTTGTTGCTACTTTAACCACATCACAAGGAGACTCACCTCAGTTTCCCCACCTTACATCACCCTTTTTAAGCCAATATCTGATCTTCTGACATGTCGTGGAAGCACCGACATGCTCAAACCTTATTTTAGTGCATGATATAAAATAGATGACCCTCTATTTGGAAAATCAGTTTCTTGGAGTTACATCATGACTCTGGGGCACATCGTCAGCCACTCACGCAACAGCGCTCAGTGTAAGGGAGGACTGAAACAAATGAAGTGCTGAGCTTTGTGTGCTCAGCAGTCCAATGTCACCTCTGTGAATAAGAAATAAAGATATCCGCTACGTGGCTGTCTCTTTTCCCGATTCCCTTTGTCTGATTACCTTGCGTTTGATAGTCCCCCTTTTTCTCTTCTATTCGTCCTTCTGTGGTGAGACTAACATGAGCTCAACATCAACGCCTAAACTGAACCCAGACTTCATAAAACTTTGCAAACACAAAGAAAATCCTCAGCACCCGCACACTTGTCAGTTAAATCCTTGTGTGTGTACACATATGGAAAGATCAATGACAGCTTGGTAATTAACTGCATGTACCTGAGCTGATAACCTCCTGAGAGATGCAGGGTGCCTTCTCTCACAGACAGTGATAGGCAGATTCACACTGTGTGACAGGGGGATTGAAAAAGAGGAAACAAAGAGTGTTTTAGAGTGAGAGAATGAGTTGTGCGCTTTAAGATAGAAGAGGTACTTTGCAGAAGTCCATGGTGATGTGCCAATCTCCTCTCATGCACATTGTGTTGTATTTATTGACCTCCTCTGCATCTTAAGTCTGCTTTTCCTCCTTGTCCCTTTCTCTGTTTTCTCCCACGTCCGCATCAACCTGGGGCCTTCCTCTGCTTTGCTTTTCTTATCTCCATTAGTGCTTATGTTTCTCTCTTCTTCTTGCTTTCCCATCCTTTGTCCACCTCTTCCTTTCCTCCTTATCCGACAGGCTGTCACTCTATCTCAATGTGCTGCACAGTGAATGGAGTTTATCTTTTCTTCTTGTCATTCCCCTGTTGTGATGAACACCACTGCTGGATTATGGCTGCGTAGGGGATAGGTGAGAGGTGAGTTTCTGATTCACAGAAATCGGGGGCATATAACAACCATCATTTAGCCTGTCTTTATTCTTCCTTTCTCTTCATTCTCCAGCTAAATCTGTCCCCTTGTCTTTCTCTCTTTCATGCTCTCCCTCCAATTAAACCTTTGCATGGAGTGTGGCCGAGCAGGTGTTTCACAGTTCCTGGCAGCTCTGGCGCTCTATCTTCAGATGAGGAGGTTTGAACAATGGGATTGGGATGAATAGGTTTGGCTACATCTAATGACTCATTAACACACGTTGTAAACAATTCTAGAGGAGAAAAAAAATAAGCACACAGAGCAGCAGATGGGAAGGGCAGCACGGGCACCAGCAATTTGTTGCAATGAGACAAGAGGGAGGAAGTTACTCTTCTTTTTTGAGTGGATATTGCATCTCTATGCTGGTTTGCAAGTGAGTGATTGTGTCTGGATGATGTATAGGCCATTCATTTGTGTTTATGAAGTCAAATGTAACCAAATGCTACTCAGATAAAACTCACAGATGGAATAATGATGGCCAAGAAAACATTGTGTTATTATCTTTTAAATTCCAATGGTGTACTCCAGCATACATATGTGCCCTGTCAATCACTTTTCTTATGTCTCTTTGGAGAGAAAAAAAATCTGAAAATAAAAGGGAGAAATGTATATATCATATCTTTTGTTTTCACAATAGCTCACCCCCCCAGTTTTGCATTCATATGCAAATCAGTCACACTGAGCCAGACAGCAGCATGTCGCACAACACAAGAACTAAACACCTTGAATAACTAATGTTAGCTTTTCTGTTCAAGTCTCTGTCTTATCTAAATCATAAACAAGAACACAAGTGTAGCTTTTTGAAGGGGTAAACCGAAACAAACATTTGCTGGTGAAAAGTGCTCCATTAAAGTCAGTTGGCAGGATATACAGCCAATTAGTTGGTCAGCTGCTGCAACTTACGCAAGTAAACATACCTGCAAATTTCACTAGATGCTAGTATTTTGTTCCCTATGGTGTAGCAAAGACACTCTGAGAGCCTGTGGACTGCTGTCAATCAAACACATCCATTTCCTCTAAAGAGCTGAGATGAAAAGCAGTATTTCTGTCTATTAACAAATAATTTAAGATGCATGAACAATGCACAAGAAAAGGCTGTCTTAATAGCTTTAGTACATATTACTAGATGTTCTAAAAAAAATACACTATCGATATGTACAATGTTCTATTTTACCATACAACAATTAACAGCACAAGCTTTTTGAGGAAGCAAGAAAATAAAACTACACGGAACTGTCAAAAATGCATAATTTGCCCGAAGAATAGATTATGGTTGTGTAATAGCGGCACTCGGCACTTGGCGAACAACTACAGTATGAACCAGAGCTCTGTTCAGCTGCCTGCAGCAAGCATCACTGCTGCTTGAAAAACGTGCCAAGCTCTTCTCAGCTAGCGGGTTCAGACACATCTGAGGGAAAAGTCCCGGTGCTGCAACCTACAGGCTTATGCAGCCACCCTCAGCAAAATCCCTTATTTTCTAACCTTTTAGCTTAAATATCAGCTTTCGGGGAGCCAAGCTGCCTTACTCCAGACAACAAAAAAACTTTCATCTGTGGTTAACAGGCTTGGGGAATCCACAAAGTACCCTACTGCCACCTATATAAATAAATAAATGAATAAAATAAATATTAACCATGGATGAGGCTCATCTCTTTTTCTACACTTCTGTCTGCGCTGCGCTCAGCAGGCATGTGGCAACCCTTCATAAAAGAAAAGTGAAAACTTGACATCTAGAACTTTTACTGACCTTTTGGACAATATGTTTTTTCATCTGCATCAGGCAGCCCAGGAACTACAGCTTCTTTTTGAACTTATTGATTTAGTTCAGCCATTCCTAGAGCCCAAATTTAAAATTTAAAAATCTTCTGCAGTCCAACAAACCTTTAGTAACAATTCTGAATGACTTGGGTCTCAGTCACACACAGGCCTAAAGACCTGTTGGTGCCAATCTGACCACTGCTGGCCACGAGGGAAAATGTGTATTCCTCGACCATTTGAGAGTGGTTGCTGGAGGTTGGTGATAGTTGCTGTGAAATCGATTGCTAAAGTCCAATTCATGCAGGCCCAGGACCAGCCAGTGACCCCCTGGTAACCGCCGGTCACTAGGGAAAAGTGTATTCTGTGACTGGCTGGCGAGTGGTTGCTTGAGGTTGGTGGCAGTCACTAGCGTGAAACTGTCACAGAGGTATACGGTGCTGCACTGAAACCCACCTTATGATTGCTTTGGTCGCCATTAGGTTGCCGCAGTCACCAGTACTTTGCATGGAAGACACAGACGTGTCTGCAAACACAACTGAGAAAAGTGTGATGCAAACTTTTGTTACCGCTGTCTTTTACTTGATTTTAAAGGTACAGTGTGTAAGATCTCACTACTCAATGTCAGTAGATTCCAGATTGCAGTCAACTGAGTTCTGTTTTCTTACCTGTCCCATTTCAAGTGCATAATCCTAGCTACAGTGGCCGCTGTAGGACAAACTCTGGCCGCCGTTCATCTGTAGTGAGTGTAGGCTGTCAGTCCGCTGTTTACCTCAGCTGTCAATATATGTCCATGTATATTTACTCTGTAGGAGACTGTAAAACTGAGTCGGTGAAGCTCACTTCTGTCTGATAACAGCGACACTGAGGTGAGTTGTTGAGGATATCCTGAACTTTTCTGTCGGTAAGCACTGCTGTTTTTGTTGCTGTTATCCTCTGTTAGCTGGTTTAGTCTCTGTTAGTGAAACTTTTTTTGAAGTGGATCTAACATTATTGGACTCATACAGTTATCAAATAAACTCTCATACGATGTGAGAATGTAATCAAACTGTTTATCAGAAAGTGTGATTTTTAGGACACTCGAGCCTAACATTAGTCGGCGTAATGTTTGCTTAACCAGCTGTTGTTGTTTAGCCAACTCGTTGTCAGCTGTCCAGAGATGGTAGGGTCGCATGTTTAATCTGCTGACAATAAGTAACTGAGACAATATCAGGAATAAATAAGCATATTTATGCACGTTTTCATGTGTTAGAGCCCTGACTTCAGTTCAGGAGATGAGGCTTGAGGTGAGGAGGAAGAGGATGACATTTTATTAAGATGCCGTGTCGTGTTGTCTCTTTCCTTCATGTTTTCGCTTCTTTGGTGAAGGGGATTCCTTCTCAGATGATAAAACATAGGTATGATTCTTCATATCTTGAGTCTGAATGTGCAGGCACTAATTTAAATGTCCCTCCCTGGCACGCAAACGCCTACGAGTTCTCTTTTCCTCCACCTTTAGTGTGCTACGTTTAAGGCTGGTCTCTAACCGCATACATAAAACGTGATTAGAATGGCAATGTCCATCTTGGCTACTGTATTCAAAGTGGCAGGGCAACATGGTAGCTTCCACAAACTGGCCCCCACTCCTATGCATTTTTAATGGATTAATTCTAAGTTTGTGAGAATGCATCAATTTGTTGGAAGATGTAATTACACACTAACCTATGTATATTTATGAGTATAATATTCTTTTTTTCTATTAAATAAACTCAAAAAAACATTTTGGTCAGCAGTGTTTGTGCTCTACACTTGACATTTTTACTTCAAAAATCTATTCATAGGCTTACTGCATAAAAACTAAACAGAGCAGTAATTCTCAACTCTCTGATCATGTAGACAGAAGAACAAAGTATTCAGAATGAAAGCCAAAAGACAAAAGCAGAAATAAATTGAGAAGTAGGCATGGTGGCACAGCAATAGATCCAAAGCTGGGGTAGCTGACCAAAACAATCAATGGTCTCATCTTTTCTCACAGCTCATTCACAACATGACATTTTCCGTTTGGAGTGCAACAGCCCGAGAATACAAGCTGTGAGAGAGGAACAGAACCGTGCTTTAAGGTTTCAATTAGGAAGTTTAATTAACAACACTGGAAGAGCTCTTTGAAGTTGGGGTTGACTGAGGCTCCCCCTGCTGAGACATGTCATCATCAGTCCTGGAAGGCAGAAGACTTAATTGTTGTGCATTTGAGTGCTCACAGGGCCACATAGTACACAGCTGTGTGAATACTGTACTGTATACAGTACGTGTGCACTGGGAGGCTGACACTGTCAAAAACTGAAATTGAATTTAGTCCCTTTGTGAATTCAGGTAAAACTCCAGAGAAACAGCAGTGGATATATAAATGAACAGAAGAGAAATAAAGTAAATTAGAAAAGAGAAGGAAGAAATATATTTTCTGATCTACAAGTTCAATAAAGTTCAGCTTTGCTCATTTGTATGACTTTAGGTTCTTTAAATGTAAGACAGAATTTATAAAATATTGGTATATTTCTGAGTGAACACAGTGAGTCCTCTGCAAATGCCTTTCCTCCTTTCCTGTCTTCCCCACCTGAGAATATTTCCTCCAGATTGGCATGGCAAGAATAAATTTAGTCTGTTCCACTCAGAGAAAGACACCAACAAAGGGAAGCACCCGACCGTTTTCTTAATTCAATAAGACAAGATATTCAAAACAAAACAAAATCCTTGTCCTCTTTGCTCACTCCGTGGTGTTGCCTGGATCACAGCAATTTCCCAGCTTCTTTTATATGAGGGATTCTAACGGGGGCAGGAATGTGTGTTTCTGTCGTTCTTGTTTTGTTTTCTTGAGAAGCAGAAGTACATGATGCACCAGCAGAGCATCTGTTTTAAAATTAGAAGCACCTTAAAACTGCCAAGAACATTTGTTTATGTATGAGTTACTATATGTATGTGCCGCATTGACATGGTTGCAGGCACACCTAATTTTCCTGAGCCCCATATATGTTTTGAAGTGTCTGCAGCGCTGCTCTCATACATTGTCAGAGCTTGTTTCCATTTCCAGTAGTTCGTATCTGCTGCAGTGCAGGACAGGTATCTCTGGTGCTCATATCCCATAGGGAATATGAACTCCTCTGCTGACTGATTTTTTTTTTTCCCCCTGCAAGAACTTTAGAAAAAGCTAAGTTTACAGAGCTGCAACTCAGCTAAACTGGAACAATTCCTTCACCCCTAACTTTCCTTTCAGTGGAGTAGGCGATAAAGGTGAATCTACTTAGAGCGGGGACAGCTGGAGGTAAAGCAAGGAAGAGTTTAATCCTCATCACAACTATTGTTTCACGTCATGTCTAAGTGTCAGGCAGAATACAGACTCTCTGTAACAGGTTGTACACATTGAAAAAGAACCAAAGCTATTTAAATACACCTGACTGGCAGCGTGAAACAAGTGTTGCAAACTTTTATGCATGTAAGACTATGCAAAAAACAATATAAGGACTGGCCATGATAGCAGCCCTTTACAAGAATGGTAATAAGCAGGTAATACAATACAAGTAGGTAGAGTCATGGTAACATCACTGTAAGTAAGTGTGTAACCATGCATTTGCAAAGATTTAATGCACAAACTATGATTAAGATAAGCAAAAATACACTGCAGTAAATTAATTATTTAAACATTACAACTACTTATTATCAAATTATATTTTTTTAAGTTGGAGCAGATGTATGTTTCCAATGAAAGAGTAACACACTGATTAGATCTTGAATATTTTTAATTCTGAAACTAAAATATAATAAACAGCTTAGGGGGAGTATCAAAGTAGCAGATGGTGCATATCAAGTATTATGTTATAACCCTGAAACAAAGGAGCAGTTTGAGTGTAAACGTATCATCAGGGCTGTAAAAAGACAGAATCGCCTGTTGTCAATAATTTTTCAAGTAACACATTTTGCCAGATTCGTGTTGGCTTGTTCACCCATCAGAGCTTCTGCAGTTAGTGTGACTTTGACATGCAGGTGAGTTTGCCAGCTAGCATTACCTTCATTCAACAACAGTTATCTTGGAGCCCTGAAAAGGCAGGCATGTGGTGAGCTGTATAAACAACACTGATGACTTCTTGCACCTGTCAGCTGGTAGTTTCTCCCACTCTTACTTTCCAGTGTGTTCGGGCTCTTAAATGTTTACAGGATTCCTTTCTCCATTGGCAGATTTTAGCTCTGTCCAAAGGTTTTCAGTGGTCTTAACATCAGTACTCACTGCTGACCAGTTCAAAACAGTCCACTTTTTTTTTAACTTTAGACAGTAAGCAGGGTTTTTTAAACCTTTATTTCATCAACTGCACTGCCACTATCTTGGTTTCATCTCTTAACAGAACATACATCGATCAGTCAAAAGGTTAAAGCCACTGTTCTAATATTATGTAGCTTATGCCCTTGAGCCACCAAAATACTGTAGCTAGTACATTGACATAGGAGTGTCATTGAGTGTCTGACATCAGGAGTTCAGCAGTGGATCCTTTCGGTGCTGTGGGTTAGAGGATGGAGCCTCTGTGGATCAGGTTTGTTTCACTGCATCCCAGAGATGCTCAACTGAAAGGGATCTGGGCAATTTGGAGGTTCAATTCAAGGTTTTGGGTTCTTTGTCTTGTTGTTGTTGATGGTCCCTGCAGACCTAAAAGGCAATGCTCAACAGACTTTCTGAGAGGGTGCCTTTGTGGCATGTATGCACTGTGTCATGGTGAACTGCGGGATCTATAGTCCAAGGATACTCCAATTCAATAGGGCCCTGGCATCACCATGTCAACAGTGCAATCAACTTTTGCTCCTGAGGTGAGGGAAAAAATCTAAACTCTGTTGGATAATAGTGTCCAATAGTTCCCACCCATGAAACTCACAGCTGCTATTTCATAATTCTGAAAGAGCCCTCTGAGCCATGAGATAATCATGTTAAACAAATACTTTCAAGTTCAGAATGCTAACTTCATGTCAGGGGATGGAGTCACCAGGCAAAAGAAGCTGGTTAGATTTGAAATAATCGTATTTTCAATTCAAGTCCTAATTCTATCAAAACAGTCCTTTTGTGCACTGGACAAAGGCATACAAATAATGTGGTCTCTCATTCTGCGTCTTGCTTGTGCCTCAAGGCATCCTTGGCACCCGTCAGGACTGAGGGCTTCTGGCCCCTGAACTATCTATATGAGCTATTGATTTGGGAGAATTGGCTCATCCAGCCAGCACTCACACAGTCCTGCTGATAACACATTTACAATCTCTAAGGTTCAAACCAAGCGAAAAATCATCTTACTCTGAGTCAGAACATTTCTTTTCAGAGTTGGAGTCGGACTCTATAATTAATAATGCACGTTTATCCCGTTGCAGTATATCTGCCTTAATGCCTGTTGCGTTTTCAGCCAAATCACATTTTCACCCTCCATCCACACCAGCTCCTATTAGGTTTTATAATAAGAAGGTCTTAAACAAAGGTTCTCTTTGCTGAGAGATGGACTAGTACAGGTTTCTCCATCTGCCTGTGCATTCTGACTCTGCATGGGTAGCTTCCCCACCCTGCCTATGCACACCACTCCTTTGGAGATGTTTGTTTCAACAGGGATGTTCACCATGAACATGTGGGGCAGGGGAGGGCTGAGCAAAAACAAATATGCAAATTTCATTTGGCAGGAGGAGAAAAGGTAGTATATCAGTCCGTTAGAGCTGAGGCATTTTTACAGCCTCCATCCCGGTGCAATTTTTACTTGCGCACCAGGATGTAGACTGTGACAATATTCGCATATTCACACATATACACTGATGAGACATTGCCCTTTCCCTCTCTCTCTCTCTGTCTCTCTCTCATCCTATTTAAATATGGTGCTATAAGCTGCTATCCCTAAAGGTGCCTTATAAACTTTCTTTCTAGAGAAAGAAGGCAGCACACGGGGAATAGATACGGAAACGATTTGGCCACTGTGGATCTGTTCACCTCCTTTACTCACACATTTTACTGCCTGAAGAGGTTATCACTATAGCTGCTGATTTAGAGCCAAGTCATCTTAATCTACCTGCCTGGGTATCATGGGTCGTGATCCCCCATACTAATGTGTTGTACTAGCTGAAAGGGGACTGGGCGTTATGCATATAACCAATGAGGGAAGGAAACTAGATACAACACAGGTCAGCCCCCTGCTGCCTAAGGACCCTGTGAAGTGCAGTGTAGATTGAGGAGATGAGACTGTGCAGCATCTTTAATACTCCTTAGGGAGGGCGAGGCCTCTTGTCCAAGCAACACTCTCATTGGCCTTGACAGGAGTGTTAAAGTTAATTTTTCAGATCTTGCAAGGATGCAATCCCCATACTGATGTGGTGTACCTTGTTTCCCTCCCTCAGGGAACAATGGTTATGCAGTTGTAGTCTTTTTTTCTCCATATTTTTTAAATTGATATTGATTGTCATATGTTTTGCTGTTTTGTAACATAAGTGTCTGCAGACCAAAGCTGTTTCACAAGATTCATTTGAGTTTTTTTGTTTTTTACTATAGTTTCATGGCCACCAATAAAAGTGATCACAATTTTATGTAAACATATAAATGCAGACAGAAACTAAACCAATTAAGATTGTATTCTTTATCCTTCATGGGTTCAATATACCTGCTTCTTGTATCATTACAGTGTTGGTCTTCTTGACATCTAGTTACCAGTTAACAGGAAAAATAATAATGGCATGACTCATTTTTTGCCATTTTGCCCAGTCATAAAATTGATATGCACTGGCAGTTTTCTCTGTTAATAATACTGGTGACTAAATACTACTTTTTTGTAAGAAATATTACTGTTGTTTATTTTAAATTCTCTTAATCCCCTTTGAGGGATGAATGATCCACTGCAACTTTTGAAGTGTACTGTAGCCCCTGGTCATAAAAAAAAAAAACAACAGAAAAATGAACAATTAAAATATATCGTTTTTGCTGTAAATAAAACTGAATGTCCCAAGGACACCCAAACATAACAGGCTAAAGTCAGGCCTGGAAGAACAGCCTGCAGACGACAGTGCTAGCCACTGAGTCACCATGCTTCCCACTGCAGAAGCTAAATTAAATGAATACATACGAGTCTGGAGGTTGGTGATGACGGTGCCACTAGTCAGTGGTCCTTTGGTGGCGTAGAGGGCTACAGAGTAGGTGGTGCTTGGCTTGAGGTTGGACAACTGCAGCTCCTGCTTGTTGCCATCCACCAGGAAAGTGTCAGCCGTTACTAGAAAATGAAAAACAGAACACAGAAAACACATGCGTGTTTACTACATTTACACCGTCCTAAATAGATTGCAGTGTATACCTTTGAAAATGCATCCCAAAACAGGAAAAATATTTTAAGTGAGTGTCTATAACACTTGAAATATAAATATGAAAAATAGCAAATGTAAACTCTATATGAAAAAATATAAATAAATGAATAAACTAAGCAAACCTGTAACTGTGTGGCTCCATAGTGTAGTGGTTTACACATTTGTTTGGCACGTAAAAGGTTAGGTTGCTGGTTAGATTACAGCTAGAGACACAAAGGTGTAAAACCCTGCTGAATCAAACACATGGAGCTACCTGCTGTGGTGAGTTTTTATAACAAAACAATTCCCCCCTTATTCTGATAACAATGTAATCCTACATTTCAGTCATAAGAAATCTCTGACTTAGGAATTTATTGTGAAACCATGTTTTAAGATACCATATGCAGGCTAGGAAAGATAATAATTCAAAATAATGCCATGTTCAAAGGCTCACTGGCAGCATTTTTGGTTATGGAGTATTAAATTATGGTGGCAATGATGAAAGCAGCATCTACTTATACATATTCACTGTATGTCATTTCTGAAACATCTTATAGATGCAGTTCTGCATATTTTAAACCTTATTCAGTCTCTCCTTTACTTTTACTACATGTGCAACATACAGAAACTTCACAAGTGCACCGATGCATGCTGATTCATCTGAAACACTACAGTAGACATGTATATATTATTTGTAGTCCATGTGATACCATTCATTCCTGATACCATGATGGTTTGGGTTTTATTTTATGTGGGTTTTTCCATCAATAAAAATCTATTTTGTCATGCAGGACAATACACAATTAAATATTTAGTTATTGACCCTGCTTTAATACATTAAAACTCAAGGGAATTTGTCCACAACTTACACTGCACTTCTCTAAACCCTGGTTGGGGCTGGTTTCCAAATATGTGTCTAGCATATAGATGCTGTCTCTGTATCTGAGATGATCTGGCTGCAATCCAGTCAGTCAGGGTGTAATTTACACACAGACTCCAACAGCTGAGTAATACAAATTTCTCTGGATAACTCCTGGCATGGCATACTTTGTGGGGTCATGTGCAAATGAGAAAGATGCTTCCCATTACATTTTCCCCAGCCAGTTTATAAAAAATAACAACAATATGAGATAAAACTGGTTGAGTGTTGTATTGACCTATTAGTATAAAGATATCTGGTTCTCCAAAAAATAACATTTTTTGGAAACCTTTTATACCTACACATTTCAGCGCCCTAGCTATGCATGTCAAGTGTCTTTAAGCCATATCTGTACCTACTGCAACTTGCCAGTCATCCACTTGGTTCAGGGAGCAATTATAGACTGGCTCTGAGGGGCCAAGCAATATGGCTATCTTTTACCTGTCTGGATATGGCTGTCAGACATTGAAGAGATGGGCTGCGTCAGAAATGCATGGCATCTAGTAACTGCACTGTTTGTGCCAAGGCTAAGCAGTTTAACCAAGCATAATGAACTGTTCTGAAAGCAAGACAAATGGATCTATATTGCCTCAAAGGACTCATCACACCGATCTCACTTCTTAATGGGAAAACTGTGATGGTACCTGTCACATCTCCACCCACATGTAACCGATGCTTCTCATTGCACTATATGTTGCCACTACTGCAGTACTACTATCTATCTATCTATCTATCTATATATATACACACACACAAAACATCAACTAAACAATGATAAAACATGTTATTTATGGTCCTCTAAAATTAACACGAAGCCAATTTTAGATGAACACTATAGTCATCTTGTCAAAGCAAGAAGATATAAGCTGATGTTTTCATTATTTAATGTGCAGTAGTCACAGTGACAACCAAGAGTTTAAGGCATCCAAGGTTTGTTGACGATTTTATCTATTTCTTGTCCTTTCACTGTCTTTCAAACATAAAACAAATGAATGAAAACTCACCCTGGTTGTGTGTGAGAGTCACCACATAGTTGTCAACATTGGACAGGGGGGGATTCCACCTCAGCAGGGCTCCTTGTGGAGTGATGTTGAGGGCCGTCAACTCAGACGGCATATCCATCGCTATGTTTGCAATACAATACAAGAATGAACACAGAGTTTCAACAAAAGATAACAGTTTGTCCCATCATTTGTGAGATATTTTCAGTACTACACAGATAAACTGAGAGCTATTGATCACAACCTAGAACTACAGGGGTCCACTTGTTGCAGACCAACTCACTATGTTTGCCATACATTGTCAAAACAATCTCATTTTTTGAAACACGTGCAAATCTATACAGTTATGATTTTCTTTGTGTCAGTGACAGAAAACACAAAAAAGCAGCAACATTTACATATTTGTGCAAAATCTTGAGCCACCCTTCATTTCTTCATGTTTTGTTTCCAAGGAACCAGACTTTCTTGTCATTTTTGAAAGTGGTCTTGAGCAATAGTTCTCGAGGCTTTCTGAAGGTCTTTCAAAGCTTTTCTTTGGACATTGGCTGCTTTTCACTCATTTTCAGTCAAGTCCTTGTATCTGACCATTTTCAGAGGAATGTTTTTGTCAACTCACTTAACACTGATCTATGACTCATTCGAGCATAAAAAAGGCACCCAAGTCCAGAGATGAACCAGTGTTGTGTCTACTCATAACAGACAACTTAGCAAAGAATTAATTTGAAATTTTAAATAGGCACTTTGTTTCCAGCAGCCTGTTGTAAAAACACATAATTTGTTCCAATTTCTTTAGTTGACTCTAAGAAAAATGGACACACTGCACACCAAATTGAGATATATATCAATTTGGTGTGCAGTGTGTCCATATAAAATTTGAGGAACCTGGACAAGTGGAGGACAAAAGAAGAAGTGGTAGGTCTAAAAAACTATCTGCAGATGAACAGTATCTGAAAGTCATTTCCTTAAGATTTAAGGAAAAAAATCCAGCAAAGATCTGACACAGGACCTGAGAGATGCATCTGGACCTTCAGTTGATCCATCTACTGTTCACTGAAGCTTCATCAGAAATGGTCTCAGCAGAAGGATGGCCGGCAATAAGCCATTTTTAAGGAAGGGAACCAGCAATTAAAGGCTGATGTATGCCAAATTATACAAGAACTGAACTAAATATCAGTGGCAAGAGGTCTTATGGAGTGATGAATCCAAATTTGAAATGTTTGGTTGAAATCGTCAAGTTCAGGCTGTGTTAAATAATAAAGGTGGTCATACCAAATATTGACTTTCAAGCTCATTAGAACTGTACAAACTCTTTTCTCCTTATATACTGTATTTCCATGTATGTTTGAACATGTTTCCATAAATGGCTGCACCTACTTCGCATTTTATAAATAAATGTAAAAAATAAATCAAAATATAAAGAAATGAAGGGTGGCTCAGGACTTTTGCATAGTACTGTGCATAGCTAAACTTTTGTGTGGAAGCTGCTACCCTACTTTTTGTATCACATACAAAAGTTCTTCATATAGCTTAATGTATCTCTTAGCTGCTGGCTGTCACATGATTTCTCATTCAGTAAGCTCTGAGCAAAAAAAAGAAAAACATAACATCTGTCTGGACTCTGTCACTCACCACTTTTGATGGAAAATAACTCAATCACTGAACTGTGCACAAATTAACAAGCTCTGTCATATTTTCCTTCATATGCAGAGAGCTTTAAATTCTGAATGTCTTGATGCATGCTCAATAATCCAGGTAAAAGAATCCCAAAAAGCTGAATCTGTTCATCTGGACGTAGCGTTTTTAGTGGGACTGAAAACGCTACGTCCAGATGAACAGATTCAGCTTTTTGGGTTTAAATTCTGAACACTGTGGATTGAAGGACAATTGCAGACACACCTAAATTATTAATTAGACCAACAACAAAGCAATATATATTCATAGTCATATTACAATTAGGAAAAACCCAAAGACAGGAAAACTTTGCATGCACCCTGATTAATGATGACTGTTTGTCACTGTGATATGAAAGTTTCATATTCTCCTGGGCCTCCTGTTTCACACCCTCTTCCTAATTTTATTCTCAGACTGCTGGACATGCCAAAATTGAGTTTGAATTTAATTATACCTTTAACCTCAGTGCTTCAACCCCAATTTCTCCTCAGGCATGTTATTTTGGCACGGCAGAGAGCGTGGCGGGAGAACACAGAACACTGCGAGTGATCCAAATCTCTGCCCAGATGAGGTAATTAATGTTGCCCTGCCCTCATCAGAATAAAAAAAGAATTGTGGTCTTTCTTATCGCTGTGATAGATGAACAAACCTGATTAAAATCATTACTTTAATTGCAAAAAGGTTTAAGTGAATTTAATGGAGCCTTGCCAAGTCAATTAGATTGGCAATGGAGATAGAGTAGAGATGGCCAAAATAGAAAAAAAAAATAAACAGGTCATCCTCCTTCATCAAGACCTGCGATAATTCAATCATCATACTGCATCTTCTGATTGCATGGGTGAATTACAGGCTCAGACCATCTACGTCATACTTTCACTCAGATCTGTAGTCAAGCCCCAGTGGGAATATACTGGGGAATACAAATGCAGGCCATTACATGATTGCAGAAAATGATTTTTGATCACAACTTTTTATTTATTATGTACAGTATGTGGTGTATTATGATGACTTAAATCTGGGAGCCCATTGGCCTTGGGAGCAGTGGCTATTTTTTCAGAGCTTTCTTTGTGTCCATGATATCTGGATAAGCAGATAATTGATATCCATGCCAAATATCCTCAAAAGGACCATATTGAGGTAGAAAAATGGCTCAAGCATAAGCCTTTCATCCAAGAGATAAGAAAGACAACATATTAATTTAGACTTAGTTTTTCCCAGCATTTTTTCCTTTTTATTTACTTATTTGTTTTCCTATTTTCAGCCACTCTTTGGTTAGGTTTAGGCAATACTATGATTTAGGGTGAAAATATAGAGTTTCACAATGTAAACCGCTTGTTAGAAACCCTTTCTTCTTCTCCTATTACCATATTTTTCATATCTTAATTATGGTGCTGTAGGAACAACACAAACTTGGCTATATCAGATAGACCTAAAGCAGTCCTGGTGAGGAGATGTTTGATGTTCTAAGGGGATGTTATATGCTTTATTTAGGTTGCTTGGTTTGCTGTTCATTATTTGTGTGTATTTCACAATGTAGGGCATTTCAGAAACAGTCCAGCTGTGTTGGCTGGTCATGAGGTCAGTCTGCTTTGTATTGCGACTGTGGCCATTACAGCTAGTAAGACACAAAAGGTGATGTTACTCTCCAGTAGATCTCTGTGCGCCCTCTCATTACTGTGGCAAAGCAAAAGAAGGTAGATCATCAGCAAGTGAACATGTTCTACACATTAACCTTGGAGCTCCGCTGGATGTGTCTATGTGTGCTCGTGGTGTCACGTTAATACTCATGAGGCGCACAAATCCTGCATATAATCTGTGCCATTTTAGAGCTGCAGGGATACTGGCTGACTGATGATGTTGGATGTTGAGTGTGCTTCAAGTGTAGGTAAAATGCTCACTCATACAGTCATTTAAAATGTGAGACCAGTCATTACGCCCTATCATTAAGTGAAGATTAATTACTGGTTTTGTGCCACTTAGTTGCTGAACCTAAAGGAGTCTTTAAGATAAAGATCATTATGTAAATCCACAGAAAATAATAATTATCATAACATTAACATAGTTTTTAGTGTCCTGCTGATAAAGTGAGTTCTCTGTTTTCTGGAGCTGCCTGAACTGCACATTAATGCAATCTTTACTTGAGAACTATTTCTATCAATTAAATATTTAACTTTAAGTTAGCTCGTTACCAGATATTAACTATTTTTGTGCGAGTGTTACAAGGAAATGACAGACCACTTGTTTTAAATGAGTATTGCACCTGAGTCAGTTTTCTATGGAAGAGGACTAGGACCCAAATTCAGACTTTTTTCTCAGAATTTTGGAGAAAAATGTTATTTATTGATTGATTGATTGATTTTTTGGTGGCCCTTATCCTCTTTTGATAAAAAAAAAAAAAAATTTTTGAAAAATAAAGTCTTGATCCAAAAATTATTTTTTTCAGTGGCCCTCATCCTCTTCTGTAGTTTTCACCTTTAAGTGACCATAGAGTAAGTGTTCTTTTGAGACTTTGAAATGTGTAGAAACACCAAAGACGAGTCCAGTTAACAAGCCTAGCAGTTTTCTGACAAAAATACTTTTTTTTTTAAATGTTACTACTCTGGACAGCAAATCCTTTTTTTTTTTTTTTTTTGCATTTTTATATTTACCATTTCCTCTGCACAGCTGACATTATGACTTCTTGCCAGATTTTTCAATTAATTTATGTGTTATCTGTGATGTTCATTAAGTGTTAATTGGTATTTTGTGGAATATTTTAACTGCACTTCCATTAAAAATGCAAGTGCACTCGTCTCATCTGTTTTCTTTTAAAACAGCTGGCAGGGAGGACGTTAATGGTCTTTCGACAAACTTCAGTTTTGGGAAGAGTAATACTTTACTGGGGGTCCTGACACTTTGCTAATGAGCACCGTCATTAGCCCTTAAACAGGGCTTCACACAGTCCATTTAGTGTCACCCCCGCCAAATTCATCTTAGATTAGCAGTACCTGCTGCGTTTGCAAAATGAAATATGGCTCCCTGCTTTCTCGCCCCTTCTCACAGTAATTGATTATGGATGTGAAGTAAGTCGAAATTGCAGCGTTACTCAAGTCATTACATACTTGGCCAGGCAATGTTGGATTACGCTTTCAAATCCCTTGTTTATGTATTGTTGTTAAAAGCAGTGTAAAAGTGTCCCTGGTTGAGCATTCTGCGATGTGAGGAAAATGTTGTTTACCATTTCTAACAAGCTTGACTTTGTAGTTATGTTCTTTTCAGGCTATTACAACCCCACCGTCTCTGCTCATTGTAAGTACGCTGGGATTGTTGGAAGAAGGAGCTGATAATAAAGAACTGGGGAAGAGAAGCGAGGCAGAGAGGAGCAAGAGAAAGCAAGAGAAAGGGTCTCTTTCAGCTCCTTTTTTCTTACTGGATTCTTGAACCTCACGGCTCCAGGTGAATCAGGTCTCATTGGTATGCAAACATATCTTCTACTCTCCTGTTGTCGCTCCAATTCTGTGTTCTCCTCGGCTTTCGCTTTTTCCTCTCTCACACGTACACTGAGCATTATAAATACAGCACTGGGAGAGTGTGTTAATCTTAGGTTACTGGAATTCTTTCTCAGAGAAGAATGGTATCTCATATTCACACGTGTGTGCAACAGCGAGGTTTTATGTTTTCCTAACTTATGATTCAGTGCTAATTTTGAAAGCATGAAAACTCGAGACCTTTGATTTCAATAAATTCTGAAGAAATAACAAAGCACGGAGGCAGGAAATAGAAGGCATAAAAATGGAGGAAGGAGGAGAGAAGGAAATTGAGGTATAATGGGGGAAGAGAGAGAGACATCACAGTACTAAAAGACTGAAGCGAGTCAAAGGATAAAGAGATAGAGGCAGGAGAGCAGCGAGAGAGATAGAAGACAGTGAGATGGAGCTGGGAGCAGGTTACCAATTACTGGGTCATGGAGTGGACACTTTCATCTGTTGCAGCAGCAGAGACTGCACCTTCTACAACATGAGCTGTACCTTTGGATTGTGTGCATACTTGTGTGTGCATGTTAGTCTGCTGCTCGTTTTCTAACACAAACGATATCTCACACTGAGCAGCTGTTATAGTTGTGGACAGAGCAATTGACCTGAAACTCTAGCAGGGGAGGAACTCTTCATTTATTTTACATGGCAAACATTTGTCCTTCTGCTGCCCTCTCACAGCCATACTTATTTTATTGGAGAACTGTCAGCAACGTGATTTTATCACCGCAGAGCTGAACAACATACCATTAATCTGAGGTGATTTTTTAGAAAATTAAACAAACTATTTTAATGATTTATTTAGTTTGAATGAATAATTTGAGTTTATTAATCTTGTGTTTCTTTTTTAAAGCAGAATTTTAAAAAAATTCTCAGATTTCAGAAACTCAGCTGTGATTGTTAGTAAAGTGGCATTTACTCACATATTTTTCCACATCTTTTATATACTATGAAACCAATTAAATGAGGAAAACATTGTGTAGATAAATTGATTGTAAACATAATTAGTTGCAGCCCTATCTTTGATCTAACCTGTTTCAATCCATCACTGCACAGTTGAAACAAAGAAGAAAAAAAGCTTTATTTTAGTGCAATCAGAGTTTTACCTACTTTTGCTTTGTTTTAATACGTCTTAACTGTGTTTCATACTCTACTTGTTTGCTGTTAGCCAACATATTCGTCATAGAAGATGGAAACAATGGGCTTACCTGAGCTTTAAAGGTTAGTAACATCACCCTTTTTACAGCTACCTAACTACATGCATAAAAGCCGACAAGGGGAAGGCCACAAAACTTCTATGAGGAAATAATCAGGTACATCTTTCACTACTGTGAAAGTGTGGAAGCTTTTTTATTTCTATGCAGAGAGAAATTTAGGTAGGGTCACAAGTGGTCACTCTGAGAAGGGGGCTCTCACTTACCAGTCACTCATAGTGTTGCCTTACTAGAGACACCAAGGACTCACAGAACACCTCTTTTTTTAGGTGTCTGAGAAATGCCTTGCAGCTCAGCTTAAGTGCCTTTTTTCCCTTTTAAGACCTGCCACATACATGCAATGCAATACAATGTTTTATATTAAGAGAAGGACCTATGGAGAGGAATGCTCAGCACACTTGAATACCTTTACATGTGTCCACCTGTACTGCCGCACTCTGTTCTCCTTGGCCGAGTTTCCTGCACTAAATGTTTCTGTGTAAGACATCGGAGTCTCCTCAACGTTCTTCCTGCATGAGTAAACCTGGTCTCGAAGGGCTTCCACAACAATATGGACCTAATGATTCTGTTGTTAGCTCCTACCTGTGAAGACGGAAGTGCTGACAACATTGCTCTCCTGACTCCCTCTGACAGCTTTGAGACTGATCTCATATTCTGTGGCAGGAAACAGACTGGACAGGGTGTAGTTTGTAACATCGCTGTCAATCACCACGCTGTCTACTCGACCTGCAGGGGACACCAGAGAGAGGCCAGCACCTGAACACCAGAACTGTCACTCTAATCTGCTTCTTCATGTAAAGGGTACGCCACGTAGCCAGCTGGTGTTCTTCTTTTTTTTTGTTGCATCACATAGAAAATACTTAATAAATATGGAATTTTAATTAAAAATTCAATTACCTTTCACTGATAAAATGTTATAATTAATTAGGTGTGTGGCACGGTGCTCTGCTACAAAATGTATCTTACATCAGAGGGAGCCTCCTACAGCAAATGCCATGCTCATTTAACTGTAACAAGGAACAGCAGTGTGCTCTGTGTATGCTAATATAATAAATACCGTGTTATTCAAATGCACTTAAGAATAACATTGTAGTCTAGTGCATGTTACCTCTGGCCGACTGGTAGGACAGCTTATAATATTCAAATGGAGCCAGTGGTTTGATCCAAGAGATTGTCACAGCGTCCTCAGTGACATCTGACACCGTCATCTCTTTTGGTGGGTCCATGCCTAGAAGGGTGATGAGAAAGAAAACACTGTCATGTGTTTAAAATGGTCCATGGTACGAAACAAAAGAAAAGCCCCAGAATATAATAGGAGCACATTATGTGGAAGGTTATGAAGTAAATTCAGTAATTTACATAAAAATCTAAAAGAAAGAGCGCCCTTGAAGGCCCAAGTAGTTCAGTAACCCTTGCTTTGTCCACGTTTAATCTCCTCTTCATTACATTTACATTTAAACAGACCTGTCCTTGGGTCTGTGAAAGCACATGCATTTTTAATGCACATTTTTATTACAAACAAAACACCATCAAAAGATCATAGCGGAGAAACTGAGCCACATCCAGCTAAAACAACACAACAGGCAGCATTAGTATTGAGACTGAGCAGGGTTTACACAGAGGAGACACCACCCCCCCACCCCGAAATTGTGTTTTATATGTCTCCTCAGACTATTGAGCTGCCACAGAAAAGGTTACGGTGAAAACAATTTGAGCAAACAATTAAAGCCCTGACAGGTCCTAGAGAAATAAATGGAAGGATATTTAGACAGTGAGAAAAAAAAATAAGTATGTACGAGAAGGGAACAGAAAACAGAGATCAAGATTAAGAGATCACTTCCATCTCCTGTTGTGGGCGATGGGTAAGAGCACTTGTAGGCTGACTGCTACATTCTCTGTCCTGATTTGAGAAGAATTATGGCTATTATTCTCACACAGAAAGGAGGAAATTTAGAATTCTTGGACTTGAACTAATTTAAATTCTGCTTGCATGAAATACAGTTGCATTTATTTAACTCGTGATTTTTCATTTTAGTGCATATCTTACTAATTAAGTTTGCTTTGGCAAATGTGGTACCCAAGAATAATGGCTGTAAAATGTATTTTCTTATGAAGGTTCCTGGGGGTTCTGTCAGAGATATAGTGCTATTCACTGCTTCATCCTTCAGGAAGATTACAACAACATTTGCATTATGTCAGCAAAAACGGAGCTGCATCAAAGCACCGTTTAAACTGACCATAGTAATAGAGAAACTACCAAAGCCTGATAGACCAAACCGACCGTAAATCTTAACGCAGCACATTCCGAGTATAGAAATGATTCAAATGTTAAAGCTAAAAGCATACCTAATTATACAGAGAACAGCAGAGTGCAGCCTTTTATCAATACTCACATTCAAGCATGTGAGATCAAAGCAGGGCACTAAATTTATCACAGTGTAAAGACAGGTGCAAGAAATAGTGTACATCTGTCTCAAAATCCCTATCCAATTTCACCCCTGAAAATCTGCTTTTTGTGTGTGGGTGAATGTAAAAAGAGAGAGAGGGAGAGAGAGAGAGAGCGAGAGAGAGAGCGAGAGAGAGAGAGCGAGAGAGAGAGAGCGAGGCCTCCAAGCTGCCAAGGTGCTATTCGAAACCGGCACGTGCAGGTGTTTCTGCCATTGAAGCTAAGTTAACATCTCTATTGTTTACTGCTGGCTTTCTTATTTTCTCCATTTGTCTCCAGCCCTCCATTATTTTCTCGTTTCATCATTTTCCTTTTGTCCCCCTTTCTACAAAGAAAGAGAGCGATTCTCTTTCTTCCAGCCCATTGTCGAACTCTCCGGCAGGTTATAATACTGACCCTCTTCTCATTTATCTCTCTTCTCTCTGAGATGTAAATAGCACAGTTGCAATCAAAAGGGAGAGGGAGAGCTTCTTTTCATAATCTGCCAATTAAACTGGAATTGAGAAAGTCTGTGGAAAAATTACACAGAAATATTCTATGAATTAACGAGGGGTCGTGGTGGCACAGCTGAAGGTAAAATAGGTTAATAAGGAATAGAGAGAAGTGATAGAGAAACTGTGATTAAGATGTCGAAGAAGAATTTACTCAAATGGGTGAATAGATGAAAAAAAAAACAAAAAAAACCAAGCAGACTCTCCCTTTCTGCTTCTGCATGTCCTTCACTTCATTAGACTGCCACTTGTCAGCTTTTTCTCAAATATCCCCCAAACATTACATCAGTGTTTTTGAGTTTAGCTTTAACTCTGGATAGTTACTCAGGCTTGTGGCAGACCTCAGCCATCAGATAGCACAGAGGAACAAAACCTTTATTTTTGGTACTGTGTCTCTGCGTCTGACCAAAAAAGAAGAAAAATGAAAAAGAAAAGCCTCCAAGGCGGCTTCTAATTACTAAAGTCATTCTGCTGTGGTTCTGCACAAATGAAAGCCTAAAAAAGCATTTCTGCAAATACATATTTAATTTAAAATCACTTTGTATTTCCATTTCTTAAACTAGTTTTCTTTCTCTTTCCTTTTACACACTACCTCATGCATGTTAATTCAACACTTTCCTCCACCAAAATCCTTTCGTTCCTGTTCCCCACCTCTATTTTTTAAGTTTTTATTCCTCATTCATAAATGTGATTAAGGTGATCAGAATATGGATCTTTTTGAAAAAATAAATACAGGGTACTCTTTTCATAATTGATTAATCACTGTCATTTCACAGGCACAAATACCAAGCATTGCCTATTTAGAGCTTCTCTATTGTGAGATTTTGCTGCATTGTCTTAAGTGGTGGTAAACTCAATACATTTAGGATCTTTGGGGTATAGTGTTGGTCAGACAGAACCAGTTAAAGACTTTTTTTCCCCTTTATTTTCCACTGACCTGACATTTTATTGTCCATATCATGTCAAATTAATACAAGTCTAATTCCAAAAAAGTCAGAAAGCTGCGTAAAATGTAAATAAAAAACAAAATGAAATGATTTGCAAACCTCATAAACCCATATTTTATTCTCAATAGAATAAAAAACCTATCAAATGTTTAAACTGAGAACATCTGGGAAATGAGGAGACCAGCTGCTTTTGAGAGAGGACTTCTCTTGTCTGATAGAGGATTCTAGCTGCTCAACAGTCCTGGGTCTTCTTTGTCGGATTTTTCATTTCATGATGCAGCAAATGTTTTCAGTTGCTGAAAGGTCAGCACCTAGACTCTTCTACTATGAAGCCATGCTGTTGTAATAGCTGCAGTGTGGTGGTTTAACATCCTTTTGCTCGATATCTCAGTTTAAACATTTGATATGTTTTCTATGTTCTGTTAATAAAATACAGGTTTATGAGATTTGCAAATCATTGCATTCTGTTTTATATACATTTTACATGGCGTTCCAACTTTTTTGGAATCTGTGTTGTACTTGCAGAAAAATGCATGCACACTTGCCAGACATAGACAAACAGTAATATGACCCTAAGGGTGCATGTCTACTTAGACAGAACCCCCACAAAACCACAAACCTTTAATTTGCTGCTGATTTCTCTATTTTCAGCACTTTTAAACTTTTTTCCATCATTCAAGCAGCTCACCTGTAGTGAGTGATGCTGTAATGGGCTCAGAAGTAATGTCCCCCTGTATTGTGATTAGACTGACGGTGTACTGAGTGGATGGCAGCAGCCCCTGGATCAGTGACCTCGTCTTGGAGCCATCCAGTGTCACCTTAGAGGTGTCGGTCCCGTCGGCAGAGCTGTAGCTCAGAATGAAGAGGTCAGCGGGCGGTGCTGGGGCACTCCACGCCACTGACACAGAGTCTGAAGTCACCTCTGATAAGTAGAGGTGGGTTACGGGTCTGATTCCTGGAGGAATGAGGGGATTTAAAGGTCACCGAGGAGCTTTCAAGGACAGGCAGAAATCCTGCTATGAGCAGGAAATGTTAATGAAAAAAGAGCAGTTGCCGTCATTATGGAGATGACAGACAAGCCGTTAAGTGATGGATGAAAGCCGTCCTGGATGAGGTAACAGATCGTTTATAATACAGCTGAGAAAATTAGCCTTGGGTGTAATCTTGATGGGGAAGGTGAGAGTCAAAGAAAACCACAATCATGTGGAAGTAATGAATTAATTGGTCATAAAAAGGGAAACTAATGAGATTATCCGCCGTTAGGATGAAGATGTGATGGGACTGTTCATAATAAGAAAATGGAAAAAAAGATGATAGTAGCAGATGCTGTTGTCAAAATGTATGACCTGGATGGGAGATGATGTAATGAATATGAAGTAGTGTACCAGCTGACACAGCAACAAATGCAAGAGGACTTGAATTTAATTAGCCATGTGTGGATGTATAAATAGCGGGGGAAATGTGGCAACACTGACTTCTCCTTTCCTGAACTACCAAGATTATAGGCATCCTGTGGAGTTTTCTTTGCAATCAATCATCATGTGAAACCTGCATTGTTTACACTGGCCCGCATCTGTATTCTTCTTTGTGAACCGCTGCCTTTTATTATTCTTCACAAGTTGTCAGTATGCATTACTGCCTTGTGCAGTCAGCAGAATTTTGTATCACATAGACCTCCAGATAATGGTGCCTGTGTGTGTTCATGATCTCAGAAGTGGTGGAGAGATGGGATACAGAAAAGGTCCAAACATGTCTCCACAGCATCTTTAAAAAGAAAAGATTGCGGTTATGCATTGATTAAGTATTAAAAAATGCAAAAAGGGTCGAGAGTCTCTGTGAGCTGAATTCCATGGTCATGATGAAGGTGCCGTCTTTGATCAAGATGACAGTGATAAGCCAGTTAATGGTTTAAAAGCAAGCAAGACATAGCAGCAATGACCACACAGAGGCAATGTGGGTGATGCGAGATGACAATGTGAGTCACCTTTGTAGGTATTAATGGAACTTTTTTATAGCACAGACACTGGCACATGAGAGAAAATGATGTTTCCTTAAAGAGAAACTCTTGTCATGGATTGTGAAAAAAGTTCAACTTAATAGTTAATAAAAAAAAAAAAGTAAATATCCTATCTAGCTGAGGAGTGGAGGATCTTGCAAAAAACAGTCTGTGGATTCAGAGTTTGAAAGGAGTTTTATTAAAAGGGTATATTGTAAATATGCTATTGAATGCAAAGATATGAGGTTCAACATCTTCGGAGGTTGGCCTATATTAAGAACCACATTCCAATGTGACCAACTAAATGACTCCATAATCTTTCATGATTAAATCAACTATATTTTATAAAGATGGGCGTAGCTACTGTGACATCACCCACTGGTTTATAAAGTCCTGTTTTCAAGCCTCGAGATGAGCGTTTCAGTGGTTGACGTCTTGGTTGCGACAAGGAGAGGCGGGTCTGACTGTGAATCTGCACGCTCATTGGCTAATGACTTGTGATTGACTCGTTAGGTATTTCATACTACAGATAATCTTCCATTTTTAAACATAGCATGACCAAGATGGCTGTGGTAGCTATGGGAAAGGTGATTTCCCATAGCTACCACAGCCATCGCCATCTGGTGGCCTTCAGATAGAATGTAGGTTCTAAGTACGTCTGCATTAGCTTTATTTTTCCGATCCAGATGCTACGTCCATGTTTTATGCTGTCTATGGTTACTCTTACTGCTGTTTACATCGTGTATCATAAAACTCTTGCAGAAGAATAAATGAACACACGAATGAACACAGAGTAAAAGCTGCAATCATATAAAAATTAATAAATGCTGATGTCAGCATAACTAATTGGAGTTCATTCGCTGATATGTAGTTGTGCTCCAGAGTTAGTCTGAGATGCATATTTGATCAATTCACAGCTTTTTTTTTTTCATTATCACCTGAGTTCACCTGAGTGAAGGCAGCCAGATGTCTCCAGTAAGTGAACAGTGGATGAAAAGATGACAGTTAATTTATGGCTTGTCCTCTGATTCTCTTGATCTGTCATTGTATCATTCCTTCATGTCTCTCCAGACAGTTAAAGTGGTGTTACCAAAGAAGTAAGAGATAACAAAAGATTAGGAGTTGGATGATATGATTATGACGCTGCAATGCTGACAACTGCCATGATGGCCGCAGCGATAAAGAAAAGAGATGATGATAATGACACTGGTTAAGAAAAGAATGACAGCAGGTGAGCGCATATCCATCATTTTTGAAACTTACGTCAAGCTTTTGGAAAAATAACAAAGAACCACCAGAGCGGAGAAGACTGACAGGCGATCCGACATATAGTTGGATGGATAGATGCGAGTTTAGAGGAAAAAGAACTGTGCTGTGATTGAAAAGAAAGGAGCAACATCAAGTTGAAAAACAGGGGGAGCAGTGCGAGTAGACAGTACCGAGCGTGACAGCAAAACTGAGAGAATGTGGTACGAACAGGAGTAAGAAGAAACAGAAACAAATACATTCAGATGCAAAAGAGAGGTGCAATTAGGAACGCTTGTAACAAGCTCATTAGCGGGCTGGAATAATTTGCCTCTGCTAATTGCTCCTTCGAAGTCTTTCACGGTCCTCTATTTTCTTTAAGCGGGACTCACCTCACCTGATGTCACACTTTAGTTCATTATATCCATCATTCAACTTCATTACACACTATGCTGCCTTTAGAAGTGTTCTCCAGTTTTCTGTAGTAATGGGCTGATCTTTCATGTCTTTATCTGTGCAGAGATGCTCGGGAGTGAATTTATTTGAGCTCTTCATGAAATTTGAATGGATTAAATTGGTGCTGTTTAGGAAAGTTTAGATCAAGCTGTTGCAATGAAAAAGACAAAGGGAGATTGTTTGTCAAGGAAATTATCTCATCACTACTATGTTACCTGTATGCATGTCTCTGCTGATCTTCATTTTAAACTTTATAGTAAATCTTTCACTATATAAAATTTGACTACTCTCTCTACCTGTGAAGGCATCTATGGTAGCTGCAGTGCTCTGCTGTCTTCCTCTTCTTGCTGCTACAGTGATGGTGTACTCAGTCCCAGGCTCCAGGTCTGTCAAAGTGGTGGTGGTGATATCTTTAGGCACTGTCAGCTAGAGCAGGAAAGATGAGTTAAACAAGGTCTAGATCAGATCATCTGCACAATGATTTACAATAAATGTTCTTTACCTCATTAGTGACGCCAGAGGCTGATGTGTAGGTGACTTTGTAGTGGTCAATGGGGCCCTGGACTACGCCCCACACCAGAGTGATGGTGTTGTCTGTAGAAGCCGTCAAAGTTAGATCCATAGGTACATCCAGAGCTAAAAAACAGGGAAAGCAACATTACACTCAAAGCACAGGTGCTGTGAAATTTTTCTTTTTTTTTTTTGTTTTTGCAAAAATGCAAAACACCAACCCAGATTTGTGTAACACTCTTACCCAGAAAGATACATCTGAGTGGGTGTACATTGAAAACGTAAATGACATTTCAGGGACCTTCCTCCTAATCCTCCTTCAAATCCAGAAGTATTTATATTAATGTTTACTTGCTCCCAGTCTTCTTCTCAACTGTCTTTGCTGCATCTTAGCGCATTACCTATTGTCATTTGGAAGAATATTTACAGTATGTGTTGTGTCACCTACAGTATGTGCTTGTGTGCATTTGCATAAAACAAAATAAGAGTTTGTGGAAATATTCACTGATTCACATTTGTTCTGAGATATTTTTTTCTACATTTGAGCATTTTGGAGTGTTAGTTGGACAACACACATCTTGTAATCTTAGCTTAGGAGCTATAAAATTGTTTTGGCCTTTATACACTGTTTTCTAATAGATTAATGGGCCAGATTTACTAAACAGGGTAAAATAGCACGTGAGCACAATCCCCAAAGCGCTCATAGGTGTGGTTAGGTTTACAGGTGATTGACAAAGGTTGTGCTGTTTTCTAAACGCAGTTTTGGTTAGTTCATTTCAATATCAAGCACAAAAAAAAGAGACATGTTGTTTTTCTGCGTTAAATATCGGTGCATTTAGCAGTGAAGTTCCCACCTCTTACATGCAATCTTGTCACTGTCCTCTTTGTAAATAGACTAAAGATTTTAGATTTTTCAGTGGGAGAAACGTTCCATCACTATCCAAGTGGAATATCCACTGAATTGGATAGTGACGAAACGTTTCCCCCACTGAAAACGCTATATCCAGATGAACAGGTTCAGCTTTCTGGGATAATTACTCCTGGTGGTCATTACATATTTCATATTTAGCTTCTGCTGTACTCTTTTCTACTTTGCACTGTGATCTAAGTCTATCTTTGGTGCAGTTCTGACATTAAAGGACCGGCTATTACTGATAAAACATTTACAATGTCTCCAACAGGCCCTATATATTACCAAAATCATTTGACATTCTGCTTTAATCTTTTTGTATTTCTTGTATTTTTAAGTTAGTCATTTTCTTCCCTGCAGAAGGAGTAACCCAGTTTTCCCATCAGTGTTTAATCCTCAGCTAATCATCTGCTGCCCTGTTTGCCTGAACCTTTGGTGTTTTACAGCTTTTGAGGTCAAAAAGACAGAAAAAAACTTGATTTAAATCCATGTTAAATGAGATGATTCTTTTAGCAGCTCAGACTTAAGGTAACACGAGTGCTGCCGTGAAGCTGTTGACATAAATGGCTTTTTTCAAGCTCTTTAAGAAAAATGTGACAGATGTGATGCATTTTCAAAGTTCAAAAAGAGTGCACAGAAGAGAGGTGTACAATGAGCTTGTTTGTAAGACAAATGGAAGCATAATTTTTGTAAAGTGCAGAATACCTTTAGCCATTAAAATAACTGCACCTGGATGAAAGATGTGCTTGACAGTGAACGTGAGGGGAAAGATTAGCGAGGCACCTCCACGCACTCACATTTCAAACAAGGGGTTAAATGAGGTTCTTTTTTTCTTTTAGCCAAGCAACTCAACAACACAATAAATATTCAAATAGAGGATCAAGTATGGAGGTAAAGAGAGGGCCCTTAGCAAAAAAGGTATGCATTATAACAGCTTTAAAATGCTGTAATGGGAACTTTAACCCAAGCCGACAATACCACGCTCCTCTCGGGAAGAGCACAAGTCACGCCAAAACATATTTTGCTTAATTTTCTAAAATGGCTTTTAGTAGTCGGAATGGGAGCGCCGACCCACAGCTTGAACTGAGAATTACACATATGATAATAAATGGGCCTACAGGCCTGCTGTGATGCTGAGATTTCCTGCTGTGATTCACTTTCTGTGCCTTACATGCGCGAGTGACTCACTAGCTTTTTACAGTGGAGCACAAAGCATAATTCACTCACTCGTCCTGGCGTTCATTGTGGCTGGTGTACTCTGGTTGCTACCTTTCATGGCAGAAATGCCAATGCCGTACTCTGTGCCTGGAAGCAGATCTGAGATACAAAGAGAGACAGAGAAGCGGTAACTAATTTAACACATAATGTAGCAGGAACAAAAATAATAATCACACAGACTGCTTCAAATTCTTGTCCTCATGCAAAGTGCATGTCAATTAGATGGATTTTTTCATAGCAGCCCCAATTAGCTTGACACCAGTGATGAGGTCTAGGCAAATTTACATGTACCAGTATTTACATGTATCAGTGTGATTTCTGAAGAAATCTTTTTTTTTTTTTTTTTTTTTTTAATTTTATAAATGAT